>JAIUZE010067440.1:0-44187 GCA_022085475.1 Heliosperma pusillum
TATTATACTTTGTTTAGTATATTTGTGAGCTAATTACGTGTTCTAGGTGTATTGCTTGTGTTTGTTACATTTTGTAGGAATCTAAGCATTTAGAGGCTTTTTCCTAGCACATTAGCAAGCATCAAAGTTCACTAAGCTAAAATGGTAGCAAGATGGACCATGGAAGGATACTATGAGAAATGACAAGCTCAAGCATGAGGATTTGTACAATGGTTTGGTGTACAAATGATAATTCAAAATGAAGCCCAACTTAAGGAGTCCACAACTCAACATAGGGATGCTTTTTGGATGCTCATGGGATGTCAAACTATGCAATTAACCGGAGAATTAAGGAGCTTAAAGGCGTATCATAGGATTCCTCAAGCATTTAATTGAGTCATTAAGCAAATGTTCCCGGATTAGTGAAACCCCGATCGGGGTTAGGGTGCTGTAAGTTGCATACGTTTCAAGTCCCTCTCCCTATATAAAGGAGAGGGACTTCGATACTTAGGGGCATCTTTTTCACACATCTTCTTACATACTTTTATACATTTCCCATAGAATTTTCTTCATAATTTAGCACCAGTTTCGAGTTTAAGAATTATTGTCTTGTTAAATTTTCTTTAGTTCACAAACAATTGTTGGTTACATTTCAAGTTATAATTCAATCTTTCCATTCAAGCTATTTGGGTTATTTGTTCTTCATTTTCGAGGTATACTTCTCTATTGCGGTAATTCTAATTCTAGTTTTATCATACTATTCACTTTCATCATTTACCTTACAAGTCATTTAGTTAATCGTATCACTAGTTAATCGAGATTTCATTGTTATTTACATTAGAATTGTTAGTAGTAATTTCATTCCAACACTTAGTGTAACACATTCTATTAACAAGTTATTTTCTTTTATAAGTTTATATTCATCATGCTTATTATCAAATAATATTAGTTTAATTATCAACATGAGTGAGTAGTTTCATTTGTCTAGGAATTAAGGAAGCCATGCACAATTAGTAAGTTGCACTACAAGAAATCCGGTTTCAGGCGACTATATTAAAGCGACTGATCATAGTAGTCGCCACTTTGGCGACTGAAAATTGACTCGGGCGACTAAAAGTAGTCGCCAAATTGGCGACTGAAGCAATCTTCGAAATTTTCTGAAAAAATCTCGGGCGACTGAAAGTGGTCGCCAAATTGGCGACTGAAAGCCTAATTGGCGACCGATTTCAGTCGCCAATTTGGCGACTACCTATATTATCAGTCGCCAAAATCTTTAATACAGCACGCAATCAATTCAATCCTATCTTAATCGCACACAATTCCTTCGCAAACAAAAAAAAACAGACCACCGACGACGAGCACGGCGACGACGACTTTTATTCTATTTCCGACCACCGACGCATCTCCGACCACCGATATCACCACCGTCCTCACCAACAAACTCCGACTCTTATTCTATTTCCCTCACTTTTCCTTAATTAGGTGCGTCTTTTGCTCTCCTAAATTTAATTCCTTAGCTTAATTTTTTTTTTTTTGTTTATTTTATGATTGTAATTAGTATTATGATGTTTATGTATAGTTTGTGATGCTTACAAAGTTCTAATGGTTAGTTAGTTAGGGTTTGTGTAGATTGATGGTTAGGGTTTATATAAATTGGGGGTTTTGTGAAATTGTTAACATTATGTTAATCGAGGTTGTAATTGACAATGTATTGGTGTTTTTGATGATGTTAGGATTGTTGATTGACTAAATTAGTATAAATGGGAGTATTATTGATGGTAGAAAGTTAGTACTCCCTCCGTCTTATTCATTTGTTTGCCCTTTAAATTATTTTTTATGGTTGTTTTAATCAAAAGGCAAATAAATAATTGTGATGGAGGGAGTATAATGTTAGGATTTTATAATTAAAGTGTGTATGTATTATGTTATTATTGCATCGTATGTCGAACTTATTGATTTAATTAGTAAAATGTCAAGTATTGTGTAATGTTAGTATATTGTTAATAACAAATATCCATGTTGATAATATTAGTTTGATAGTTGTTTACTATCCATGTTGATAATGTTATTAATTAGAATGATAGTAGTTTAATTAGTGATATGTTAATTTTAGTATAGTTAGTATCCATGTTGACAATATTGTTGTTTGGTTTATTATTGATAATAGATATGTTAATGGGTTTCAAGAAGGGGAATGTGTACGGAATTGACTCGGCTAAGGACATATTTTACGAAACTCCAAGGGGAAGAATGTCATCCAGCTCAAAACAAACCTACGAGCCGGGAGTCGTAGGAAAACTCCAAGCCCAACTTGACGAGGAAAGAAGAAAAAATGCCGAAAGGGATGAGGAACTCCGGATAATGAAAGACAAATTTAAGGCTTGGGAAACCATGTTCGACAACTGCAACCAAGGTCCGCCTCCCTTTCGGCGAGATTATGATGAAGGCAATGGAGGTGGTGGTATGCAAGCCGAAGCCAATATGACCCTTGGCTTTTGATATTAGTTTAGAAACTTGTTAATTGTGGTTGTTTGAACTTGGTTTTGTTAACTTTTAAGAAGATTTGTAAACTTGAGACAATTTTTTTTGATATATATGAGGATGTTCGTTTCTCATCGTGTTGTTGTAAATGTGTGAAATTGTGGTTGTTTTCTATTGTACTTGCATGTATGGTATGGTAATGAAATGGCAGGATGAAAACAGAATTTTTCTTGCAATAAAACAGGTGTTTTGGCGACTGAAATGTTCATTTGGCGACTATTTTCAGTCGCCAAACCCCCTGTATTTTTACAAATTAAAATGCATTTGGCGACTGATTGGCGACTGAAATCAGTCGCCAATTTGGCGACTGAAGGATGTAGTGGTCGCCAAATTGGCGACTGATTTCAGTCGCCAATTTGGCGACTACTTAACCTTTCAGTCGCCAAATTGCGCGACTGATTTCAGTCGCCATATTGCCAATTTGGCGACGCTTTTTTCAGTCGCCAAATTTGGCGACCGAAATTAGTCGCCCGAATTTTTTTTGGCGACTAATGACTGCGACTGGGTCATGGCGACTGAAATCAGTCGCCAAATCTATTTTAGCGACTGAAATTAGTTGCCAATATCGGTCGCCTGAATGTTGTTTTCTTGTAGTGTTGTAAATGTTAAGATAAGGATGAATTAATATTGATAAATTGTTTCTATCACATGCTTGTATTGTTTTGTTAATCTTTGTTATTTGGCCAATTACATTGATTAAATTTGTTAATTCATTCTATAAGTCGAGAGGCACGGAATCGGATTAGACTAAGCATGTGTAGTAGGACGACCTAGTCATAACGAAAGTTCTCTAGGACCCGACCTAAGGTTGACACTAATATCGAGAGATGAGTGTTTTTAGCCTAAACAATTAACAATATTAAGAATTCCTATGTTTAACATGAGCATTTACGTATTTGCATGAGTGACCCGACTCCCATAGACGCTTTTAATACTCCCTCCTATTCTCACTAACATTCCCCATATCTATTTTCGTCTATTCACAATACTTTCCCTATTTCCTTTTTTTAGTAAGTGTTTGTGTGATCCAAATTTAATTGTGTGGTGGGATAATGTATTTGTGTGGTCCAAATTTAACTATATGGTGGGGTAGTGTGTTTTCTTAATTTTTGTATTAAAGTAAAAAGGGAAGGTTATTGAGAATAGGAGAGAGTATTATTTAATTTACATCATTTTTACCTAAACATCAAAACCCAACCAACCATTAAACCGACCTTGATAGTATTCTATTCATAGCATTTCATAGCGCAATTCCCGTCTCCTTGTGTTTGACTCCTCGTACTACATTAATTTGTGTCTAGGGAAATTTATCTTTGATTAGGTGTGATACAATGCGACATAACATATCAGCACCCAAAGGGTTTAGACATAACTGTATATACTCAACAAGTCCAAGCATAGTTGCATCCTTCTCTCACTCATATGACCAAGCCTTTTTATGCCAAAGCTTAGTCATCTTTTCGTGATTTACGGACGCACAAACTGCAGAACTAGTCCGTGTTTCACCTTGTAATAGATAAAAGGTATTTAGTTTGACACCTTTCAGCACCAAACTAGAACCTTTCATGACAGACAAAATATTCCTTTGGAACTCATATTCTAAATCACTTAATACACCAAGTGAAATAAGATTTTTTTCCCAAAGCTGGAACATGTCTCACATTAGTCTAAGCACAAATCTTACCCTCATTAGTCTTCACCTTGATTGACCTAATACCCACTACCTCACAAGTAGCATTGTTACCAACAACAACGTGACCCCCCATTATAGGACTCATAAGTACTAAGCCAATGCTTGTGTGGACACATATGATAAGAACAACCAGAATCCAGAATCCAACGATTAATAGGACAAACATGATCAAATGCAAGAGCATAGTCCGCCTCAGAATCGTACTCTGCATTCTTACTTTGAACTACAGCCGCATTAGACTTAGTTTTCAACTTATGACAACTAGGTCTTTTATATCCGGGTTCTAAATAGATTACAGATAACAATATTAGTAGCATTATTGGTGTCTTGAACTTTAGCCTTATCCGTTTTCTTATAAGATCCACCTTTTTTAGCCATATTAACAACTAAGCTTACCCCCGATCCGTCTTCTAAGTCAATAGTTGCATTTTCACGCAACTCCCTAGTGCAAAGTGCTGACTTCACTTCCTCTAGGGTCAATGTTTCTTTACCAAGTACAAAAGAATCCACAAAATTCTCATACGTCACAGGTACAGAAATTAGCAGAATTAAAGCAGCATCTTCATCCTCAATTTTAACATCTATATTACACAGATCTAGTAATATACTAGTATTATATTTGTCTAGATGATCACGAAGTGACATACCTAATTGCATCTTGAAAGAGAACAACCGTTGTTTCAACAACAACTTATCGATGAGTGACTTTATCATGTACAAAATCTCCAATTTCAGCCATAAACCCGCAGCAGACAACTCGTCGGCTATCTCGGTTAGGACAAGGTCTGACAAGCTCAACAAGATCGATGAATGAGCCCTCTCCTCCATTGTTACCAAGGCAGGATCTTCCGTCTCAGTCAACCTAGGTTCAACACCTGAAGCAGAAGCTTCCGTCTTCTTCACCTTAGTGGAGAAACCGTGCGTCTAGGATTTTTAGATACACTTTTCTTTTAGCAAAGCCCTCTTCTTCAACTGCCATAATGCAAAACTATTCCTCCCATCGAACTTCTCAATTCTTATGGTCTCACTTGACATCTTCTCCTCCTGGATCTTAAACACAAAGCTCTGGTGCCAGTTGTTGTGCGGAAGCGTCGATACCTTGTCTTGGGCTTCTGCTGCGTTGGTGTCCACCGTCTATAATAGTACGATATTGTTCGTTTTGGTCCAAGTCCTCACGGGTTTACTCTTGGGTTTTTTTCCAAAAGGTCTCACTTGACATCTTCTCCTCCTGGATCTTAAACACAAAGCTCTGGTGCCAGTTGTTGTGCGGAAGCGTCGATACCTTGTCTTGGGCTTCTGCTGCGTTGGTGTCCACCGTCTATAATAGTACGATATTGTTCGTTTTGGTCCAAGTCCTCACGGGTTTACTCTTGGGTTTTTTTCCAAAAGGCCTCGTACTATTATATTTGTGGACACTTATAAAGATCTTATTTCATCTTTATTCTACCGATGTGGGATATGAGTTTGCACCCTAACAATCCTCCCCTCAAACCAAGGACATCATCTTGACTCGGACCTTGATCTCTATAGAGGATCTCCTCACACCCTACAACCCCAACTTCTAGACACCCTTAGCATCACTTGATAACGTCCCCGTAACTGACACACCATCTGTCTCCCTGAGCCCATCTGTCCCTTCATGGGACTTGTACTACACTTGCGTACCAAACTCCTATGCATCCAATATCTCCTGGACTGGGTCTGAATCCAGTGCCTCAGCGCGCCACCCCTGACCGCCTTTGGACTTACCATGGACCGCTTTTGTGGCATCCATTAAGCCTCAGCCCACCCTCCACGGGTCGCTGGCGATCTTCTCTTTGACGGCCTGACTCATTGTCGTGAGACCCAATGTCGCCTTCGCGAACATATTAGCCCCTTGAGCTATTAAAAGTTTCACGCCTTATAGTGTAAGGCATCCTTCAAGTCTTGGGTCTAATGCTTTTTTATTGTGTCTTGCCCAAGTTGAACCTTGGGCTCTGATACCACTTGTTGTGCGCGGAAGCGTCTTGGAGTATACAAGATTTACGTGGTTCACTATCAATGTGATAGGTACGTCCACAAGGGCGAGGAAAAATATTTCACTATGTCAGAAGAATTACAGATTACAAAAGATGAGCACGGAGTTTTTCTAGATCTGCCTCTTAAAACTTTCAATGTGTTTGCTTCACAAATCTCTTCCTAAAAAATAGCTAGGTTAAGGTAATATTTATATACTAAACTAACTTAAATAAGATTGATCCAATTAGGATAAACTATGAATTTTCCAAAATAAACTAGGAAACAAAACTAATGAAAGCCTATGTAAAATCAAAGACTATGCTAGTTATGGAATTAATAATTACCTTCCCTAAAAGCTAAAGTTAAAATAGCGACTTGGCAAGTCAAGAAATCAAGTGTACAAACAGTACAAACGTTTGAAACACTTTCATGCTCAAAGTCACGCGGATTCTCGGAACGAACCTTCTTGACATTGTTTCCACTATATTCCTTTCTTCTTTACTGTTACTTCGACAAATCTCGTAAGGGACGTACGAGTCACATACTAACACAATTTATTATCGCTCACTTCATTCAAATAAATTTCATATATTTGTTTAATATATGTGCGGTCACAAATTATTCTATAAGATCATTTTAAACAAAAGCCTAGCCCAATATCACATAACTCACCTAAATAATTTAATAAACTTGTAGAAATATACTTTATTTTTATAACATAATATTTTATTTTGATAACTTACATGTTTAAATATGTTAATATTCATTATAAAATATCCGGTAACAAAAATAAAATCAAAATATGAATATAATTAAATATAAACTTTTGTCTTTTCTCCTTTTGAGACAGTGCTATACTATAGGACGATTTTATAGATGTATTGCTATGTGCAATTTCTAACAAACGTACGGAATTATTGGAAAGCTGGGAGTACTATCTATATTTAAGTGCAACAATCCACAATATACTTGATCAAAACAATTGGTTATTCGAGTAAAAAAACTTTAGCAGATTAATCAAACCAAACAATAAAAATGTACTTAGTTAATAATAGCTTGTTATTGCGTTTTCTCCTTGTAATAACACTAACATTGATCCACAAAACAACATCCACCTCCTCTCAATTGAATTTTTTAGGAACTTCCTGCACAAATTACCCAAGTTTCGCCAACGAAAGTACGTACCAAACCAATTTAAACACTCTTTTTCGCAATATCATCTCCAACGCCACTGAAAACCCATGGGGTTTCTACCAAACTACCGTAGGAGACACGACAATTGAAGCCATCTATGGTCACTACCTCTGCCGTGGTGACCAGAATACCACCTCATGCCACCAATGTGTCGCTACCGCCACCACTCAGCGCCTACCTAAGGAATGTCCTAACCGAAAGATTGCTATTATATGGTACGACCAATGTATGGTGAGGTACGGTCGACACTAAAATTCTACCTTATCGTCTTATCCCATTTTTGTTGTCCTATCGACTGTCCAAATTTAATTTGAAATTGTCGTCCCTTTCTAAATTTAGTAAACAAAAAGTTGTCAAAAGCCAATATTTCCCCGAGATAAACAATTAATCCCTCGTCCTAATCATTTATTTACCTTTTTTTATTCTGTGTGAGACATATTTTAATCGAAGATAAATAAAAAGTTAAGATGGAGGAAGTACTTTTTAGTTTTTAGTGCCAAGTAACTTGTCATTTTCGTAAAACAAAGCTGATAAATTGTTATCATATCGCATTTATATATGAGACATCACAAGTCCAAAGAGGTTAAATCCTCAAATTAATTGGTGACGGTAAAACTTAGCCTAATTGAATTTGTATCTTGTTATTTCAATTTTGATACAAAAATTTGATGTATAGGTGATGAAATTAGAAATGGAAATTTTACGGTGTATTCCCGAGTTTTTGAGTTTTCTTATGGTGTATTCCTACTCGATATTTTGAAATTCTTTGGTGTACCCCAACTCTATCCATTAATCTATACAATGACCTTATTGATGATTGTCTTCGCTAAGTTAGTTTCTTAATTGATCAATTAAATGGTTTTTTTATCGTTCCAATTACTCAACAACTTAGTCAATTATTTATTAGTTTGTCGTATTATCCATTAACCCACCAAATTGTATACGAATCTAGCTAACAATTCATGAAATCTCCATTATCATTTTATGTTTCATAACAAAGGCTTTTATAGTAGTTTGTGCTAATTAAAAGTGACTTCTGATACATCTTATATATAGATGATGATGATAACACATTAATGAGTCACAATAAAGGTCGAAACATGGTTGTTTGATAAACGATAAAGTTAATGCATATTTGAAGTAGGTCAGATCATCATGGAAAAATAAGTATGAAGTTTAGGGATACTACGTAGATTATAAAAAAAAGAGTGGTACAACGTAGAAAACCAAAAAACTCAGAGTTACATAATAGAATTATAAAATTAGAAATCACTTTTTAGATTTTTCAGAGAAAGCTAAAATAAAAAGAAATAAAATAAACAAGAGAAAACGAGAGGACTATTTTCTTGTTTTCTAGGAATGGTATGCTATGGAAAAACTGTGGGAAACCGTACATGAAAGAGAAGAACTTGTTCATGAAAGAACAATTACGATCATATAATTAACTAATACGGAGTAGTAACTTATACTCCTATCAATTATCTTATTTTCTTCATCCAAGTCATTTATTTTGAGAATGTTAACGGGGAGTTTGGTGATCGGTTTGTATTATGGTTTACTCGTAAAGTCGTAATCCAGTAAATTATATTCAAATTTTTCTTTATTTAATATGACTAAGGTTCAAAATTCTATGATTTACAGGTACTCTAATGTGTCATTTTTCGACAAGATGGACAATTCATTTCCAATTAATTACAGAAGCGATAACAACATAACGGGAAACTCTACCCGATTTATGGAAATATTAAGGGATATGATGAACAATGTGATTGCAACTCGAGCTGCACAAGGCGGATCCCTCAAGAAATTTGCGACTAGTATTGCAAACTATACAACATTTCAGACTATATATGGGTTAGGACAGTGCACACCGGACTTGAGTTCTAGCGATTGCAATTTGTGTTTAACGTCTTCTATCGAGAAATTTCAGGAGAGCCTAGGTGGCCGGGTTATAGTACCGAGCTGTATTGTACGATATGAGATTCACCCGTTTTTTGATCTTTCGTATTTGCCATTACCACCGTCTCCATCACCATCACCACCAAGCGGGTCAACCCGCTCAAGCGGTATATCCTAATTATTTCTTTCTAGTTTGTAGGATGAATTTGCTAAGGTAGTGTTTGGAATCGCGGAATTGATTTCATTTTCATGATTTGAATTGTAGAAATTAAAACGTTTGAATTCAATTATGAATTCTAAAGGTTCCTAAATGCTTGAAATGTCTCAATTCCTAAATTCAATTCCAATTCTACTACGTTCGAAACATACCATAAGCGAATTACACAAAACAAAATTTGATACAAGTTTTTCATGTGCGGGAAAATTGTCAGGGAAAGTGCTAGCTGCCATCATTGTTGTTGTGCTTCTCTTCCTTGCGGCGTTTGTTGTAGTATGCATTTGTCTCAGGAAAAAGAAAGCGCGAAAGGTTAACGTGGTCACTAATCCAGCAATCGGTAAGGTTCATGAGAGCAATAGATACTAATGCAGCAATCGGATTAAAATTGGACAATTTCTAAAACTTAATGAGGGCGATAGATAATTTTCTTTATTTTTTGTATAATTTACACTTTTCACTCTTTTTTATGATTCTGCATCGTTTTAGCTGATCAAGATTTCACTGTTGAGTCCTTGCAATATGATCTTGCTGCGCTTGTCAATGCAACCGATAATTTTTCTGTCAAGAATGAACTAGGTCGAGGTGGATTTGGTATCGTCTACAAGGTAAATTCATGCTATTAAACTTGGTCGTCTCCAAAACCAAAATCAAAAAGTGGAGAAATTTGTAAAATAAGACTAGCTAAAAATCAAAAAGTGAAAGTTAACAGGTGTGTTATATGGGAATTTGTGCTCATAGGGTACATTATCAAACGGAAAATTGATAGCGGTGAAGAGACTAGCCGCAAGCTCTAGCCAAGGCATACGAGAGTTTGAAACAGAGGTTTTGGTGGTGGCGAAGCTTCAACATCGGAATTTGGCGAGATTGTTGGGATTTTGCTATACTGAACAAGAGAAGCTACTTGTGTACGAATATGCTGCCAATAAAAGCCTTGACAATTTCATCTTCGGTATGTTATTATTTAATTTGTTATATACATTTTGTACAGTTTTTGGATACCATTGTCTGAGCATAAGTTTATTTTTAGTACTCCCTCCATTTCGGTCAATTATTCTCCTTTCATTTTCGCCCAAACACCAAGAAAAGAGTAGGGGAGCATTTGTGGTTATACTTGGTGGACGACAAGTGGACAATAGTCCCATTGGGGTCAAATTACTCATAGAAAACCTTTCTAATATAGAAAGGACAACAATTGACTGAGACTCCCAAAAAAGAAATAATACAACAATTGACCGGGACGGAAGGAATATCTTGCAATAGGCTAGATTAACATTTTGCTTAAGAATTAAGACAAACAACCAATTTACTTAGCTTTCCTTCATGTCATAACAACAACGACTCGTTTGGAGCTAATAACGGACATGTTCTTTAAGACTGAAAGTCACCCCTTTAAATTCAGTTAAACTCCTATAAGTTTAGTCGTGAAAAATTCAACTCTCATAAATTCGGTTAAAAAGTGTTCAACTCATATAAGTTGAGTTTAGAAAAGTTCATAAAAATAAAGTCCAAAAGAACATGACCTAATTGACATTATATAACCTCTAATGTTTAGATAACGATAATCGACGACAACTCGGCTGGCAAAAGCGTTACAACATTATAAGAGGCATTGCTCGAGGGTTAGTATATCTCCATCACGACTCTCAACTAAGAATTATACACCGAGATCTCAAGGCAAGTAACATCTTGTTGGATGAGGAGATGAACGCTAAAATTTCAGACTTTGGCATCTCAAGAATTATTTTTGGTGTCGATCAAAGCTTAAGCAACTATACAAACAAGGTGGTTGGAACATAGTAAGTATTACGATACTCCATATGATTGAAATGCTTGTATATTATATACCGCAATGAATTTGTTTGATTGTTTCTATGGAGTTTTTCACTTGTTATCACTTATCCATGATACGTTACGTTGCAGTGGATATATGGCACCGGAGTATGCGTTGAAAGGACAATTTTCTAGCAAATCGGACGTATATAGTTTTGGTGTCCTTGTTTTGGAGATTATTAGTGGAAAACGAATCGGTAATTTCTATCAATCAAAAGACGCGAAGGACCTTGTAGACCATGTAAGTATTTTCTTAATTTGATGTCGAAACCAAAAATGATCGACTAAACCTTTGAAGATTTGTGTTAAAGAGAATACAATAAATGCAGGCTTGGAAACATTGGGAAGCTGGAACACCAATACAATTTGTGGATCCAACAATACGAGAATCATGCTCCGATAATCTAGAAGTTGTGAGATGCATACAACTTGGGTTGTTGTGCGTCCAAGAATCGGTGGAGGATAGACCGACGATGGCAAACACCTTCCTTACGTTAGAGAGTTATACTGTCACTCTTCCCATACCCAAACAACCTGATTTCTTTGCCGGAGCAAGACTAGTTATAGGCTCCTCGATGGAAGTTAGCAAATATGTACCTTCCTCTGTGAATGATATCTCTGAAATCACTGAACTCGAACCTAGGTGAAGGAAATAACAATTGTCAAAAACAATGTGGTCATTATATTACGATAGAAATCCTCGATATAATCTAGACGTTTACTTGTCTTCAAGATCTCGTCTTAAGTGACTCGTACACTAGTTTTTTGTAAGGTGGGTTTTTAAAAAAAATGATTGTGTAGACGGATACAAGTCATACAACCATCAAGAAATCAAGATCTATATGAAAAAATAGTTGTAATCTAACTCATTTTAAGATATAACTTATGTAAAACTGTTTTCTTAACGTCTAAGAGTAAGTATGTACACTCGATATATCACGTTACAATTTATGTTACTTTAGAAGGTATATATAAAAAAAATTGTCCTTTGTATTGGAGATTTCATAGAATATGTAGAAAGAAACAAAGTCGATAGGCATGTTGCATGTCTGTTGACCCTAATCTTGTTACCTGTGCTATTCTTCGATTTTTAACTGCGAGGTTATGCTGAAAGAGTGGAATCTTACTCATATTGCAACCCTGAAGAAATTTCCCAGTTCCGACCGATAAGTCTATGCAATGTAATTTACAGAATTGCCTCCAAATGCCTTGCTAACAGGATCAAGAAGGTTATTCCCTCCATCATCTTGTCCTCCCAACATGCTTTTATTCCAGGCCGAGTTTTATCTGGTAGCGCTATTATTGCCCATGAAATTATGCATTACATAAACTGAACCAAAAGAGGAAGTTCTTGTTACGTTGTCATTAAACTGAACATGAGTAAAGCTTTTGATCGAGTCTCTTGGAACTTCCTAAAGAAGATTCTTTGTCAATATAGTTTTCTAGAAAATAGCGCTCTATAATCTGGGAATGCATTTCAAGTGTTCGTTACTCGGTTCAGATAAATGGGTCACCTTCTCCGGTTTTCACAGCTGGTCGCGGTGTACGTTAGGGAGACCCGTCTCTCCCTATCTTTCAGAATCTGGGCTAGTTCTCTTATTGGACCCGTCTTATGCTATAACACGGTCTTATAGGAGAGTTGGTTGTACGAAGTATATACCGAAAATTATACGGAAATTATTTAAATGGCCGATATTTGTCATTATACCGGAAATTGCTAGTTTTGAAGATCTTGGAATTATGTATTTCGCATAGGTATTGGAATGGGTAGGAAAAGGTGCGGCTATAGATCGTTGACATATTACTAACTATCGTTGATATTTTTGAATGAATTTCCAACATTGCACACTTCATAAAAATTAACCCTTTACTTCTCTCCAACCTCTCTTTTAAGTTTTAACTTAGAAAATTCCAATAAAAAAAGACGTTTTTCTTCTAAAAAAACACTCATTTTTCAGCATTACGAAAAACCTAATTAACAAATCGTAACCACCAATTAACGTAAATTAACAAATTAGCGTTAATTAATAATACTTTATTATATAATAACAATAATTCGAAGACGGTAAATCTAATATTTTTAAAAGAAGTTTAATATTGAAAAACGATAATTATAAATTGACCTATTAACTACGTAAATTATTCTTTGATTAGTAATATTTTATTATTATCTGACGATATGAAAGACGGGTTTTTTATAAAACAAATTGTGAAAAAAAAACCCTGGACAATGAGCGATTTTGTCTAAATCTATGACAGGACAAGGGGATATTTTGTCCAACCCTAAGCTTGGATAAAGAGAGAGCTCGGCCAACCCTGGGTTAAGACAAATAAAGAGGGAGATTGTATAGCCCTAGGGTTGGACAAGCACTGATCATGTCCCTCCCTAGGAATTTGTTGCCTTGTTGGGCCATCTGTTGATTACCGAGACTACTAACATAAAATTTTAGAAGATTTTGCCAATAACATGGGCTGAAATGGCTGGCCATTTTCAGCTAGTTTAGCTTCTAGAGAAGCGGGAAATAAAATGTGCATGATCACAAACGATGCAGTTTTTGAGTTTTATAATAAATTCTTTAAAATAGTACCAGGATAGACTTGGAATTTGTTGCCTTGTTGGGCCATCTGTGATAAACAAGACTATTAACAGAAAATTTTAGAAGATTTCGCCATTTACGTGGGCCGAAAATGGCCAACCGGGATAGACTTGGAATTTGTTGCCTTGTTCGGCCATATGTTGATAAACAAGACTACTAACATAAAATTTTAGAAGATTTCGCCATTTATGTGGGCCGAAAATAGCTGGCCATTTTCAGCTAATTTAGCTTCCAGAAAAGCGGGAAAATAAAATGTGCATGATCACAGATGATGTAGTTTTTGAGTTCTATAATAAATTCTTTGAACTTCTTTGTAAAGATTATAAGATTTATTGTAAAATTTATGAGCTCATCCACTTAAAATTAAAAATAAACTAAACTTTAAAAAGGCTCAGAAAAAACACACATAAACTCGGTTATTTAGATTAGTTGAACAATGCTATTATCCCACCATATGTATAATACTATTTGTGGTGCATGACTGAGAGAGTATCGTAGCAACAAAAACCCACAAGAGATGTAGATCGGTCATTTGTGGAGAGAGCCCTTCTTGTTTTCAGAGAGAGACGAAGAGCGCAAGATACTTATGTTTTATGTAGTTGGACATGGTTAAATTATACCTCTGTCTCAATCATTATTACATAAATAATTGAGACGAGAGGAGTATTATAACATCAATTTATTAAATGAAGATCTTCACAACTCCATTATTTAAGTGTGTATCTAGATCATTGTTGTTAAACACCCGATCTGGATCGTACGATCTTACGATTCTATGATCCAAAAAGTGGTGACCGATCCCGATCCTAGCTAGGATCTTAATTTTGTAGGATCTTACGATTCAAGTTGTCACAATTTTTTTAAATGTAGATTCTTATCCCAATCTTACGATCCTACGTTTTTACGACCCGATCTCACATTATTAATATTTATATTTATTCGGTAAGTAAAATTTTATATATTAACTATATGATAGAAAATTACTATATAGTATATACCGTAACAATTTGTGGACACATAACAAGATAATAATATTTTGAGATTTTAACATATTTTGATAACATAATTACGTATCTTAGGTGATTTGTGGGATCTTACAATTCAATTTTACGGATTCGATCCTAGTAAGCTCATCGATCCAA
The DNA here is from genome assembly GCA_022085475.1 of Heliosperma pusillum. Classification (NCBI taxonomy): domain Eukaryota; kingdom Viridiplantae; phylum Streptophyta; class Magnoliopsida; order Caryophyllales; family Caryophyllaceae; genus Heliosperma; species Heliosperma pusillum. The sequence goes on from JAIUZE010067440.1 coordinate 15,091, forward strand.
AGTAGGATCTCGATCCTAACAACATTGATATAAATATTACAAATAAAGTTTTGTATACTTATTCAAGTAATGTTGACACTTATTACATCCTAGTGGTTGTGTTCAATTCAGGATGCCTATGTTTTCTCAACATTGAGCAATTTTTTGTGTGTGTGGAATAAGGCGGTCGAGGCCAATGGCAATGCTATATATATAGGTATAAATGTATAATCTTATTTAAGCCTTGAGGATCATGTAACAACAACGACTGAATTCTATGCGGAGGACCCTAAAGCCACTGGTCAAGTCATAAAGGGGAAAAGAAAAAAATCTCAAAAAAAAAAGATGGTAATGAACATGCACTAGTTTTAACCCGTGCAAAAAATACACGGTATTTCTAAAAATATGATATTAATTATTAAGTATATAATTTGTCGTAATGAAGTTGTGAATGAAATCAATCTATATATATATATTATATTTATAATAATTATATATATATATATATATATATATATAGAAAGGTTCAAATGAGTCCTTCATATCTTTTGAGTCCATAAGTCCTCTTATGAGCCCTTAGATCTTTCAAGTTGGGTGGTTGAGATTAGAAGCAAAAAGTAACCATTACACTAATTCCTTACTTATACACTAATTAATTATCTTTCTCTCCCTAGCTTAAAGTTGATGACATTTTAGCATTTTTAGGGTTTAACTTTTGTTTTCAAGGGTACTTTTTGTTTTTTTTACGAGTGTGCAGTTTCACAAGTGTAACTTTGATCTTTTACGAGTGTAACTTTAATCCAAAAAAGTGTAACCTTATACTAAAAAATGATTTTACGACAAGATTTTGACATTTTACGTATTTTCAGAGTGTAACTTTAGTCTTTTACAAGTGTAACTTTAATTCAAAAAAGTGTAACCTTATACTAAAAATTGATTTTACGATAAGATTTTGACTTTTTACGTATTTTCAGAGTGTAACTTTAGCCTTTTTGCAAGTGTAACTTTAATTCAAAAAAATGTAACCTTATACTAAAAAGTGATTTTGAGTCAAGTTCTTGACATTTTACGTAATTTTATAGTGTAACTCTATTCTTTTACAAGTGTAACTTTAATTCAAAAAAGTGTAACTTTATACAAAAAAGTGATTTTGAGACAAGTTCTTGACATTTTACGTAATTTTATAGTGTAACTCTATTCTTTTACAAGTGTAACTTTACTCCAAAATAGTGTAATTTTATACTAAAAAATGATTTTAAGACAAGTTCTCGACATTTTACGTTTTTTTAGAGTATAACTTTGATCTTTTACGAGTTTAACTTTAATTCAAAATTTTACATGTGTAACTTTAATCCTGAAATTTTGAAATTTTGAAATTTTAACAAATTTATAGTTTAATTATTGCATTTTCATAATGTAACTTTAGTAAATTGAGAGTATAACTTTAGTCATTTAAAGTGTAAATTAGCCCTTTTACGATAGTAACATTAGTTATTAATAGTGTAACTTTAGTATATTAAGAGTGTAACTTTAGTCCATTGAGAGTGTAACTTTAGTCATTTATAGTGTAAATTAGCCCTTTTACGATAGTAACTTTAGGTATTAATAGTGTAACTTTAGTATATTGAGAGTGTAACTTTAGTCCGTTGAGAGTGTAACTTTAGTCCGTTGAGAGTGTAACTTTAGCCCGTTGAGAGTGTAACTTTAGTAAATTGGGTGTGTAACTTTAGTCCTGTAAAGGTGTAACTTCGATCATCGTCAACAACAACACCAAATTTGTTTATTGAGTTTTCGAAAAAATTTATCCAAAAATGGAGGAAAAAGAAAAAAAAAAAATACTCAAACTGAAAGTGTAGGAAAAAGAAAAAATGGAGGAATAAAATAAAAAGAAATAAGAAACCTTGACCACCGACTTCCACCACGACAGACCACCCACTTTTAACACTAGATTTGAAAAAAAAATAGATCTTAAAATAAAAAATATGAAATATGAATAAACTTAGATCTTAAAAAAGAAAAAGAAAGAGGAAGAAGAAGAATACAACACAACCACCTTCACCACCACCATACACGACCTTCACCAACCCCACCACAGGCCCCTCTTTTTTCAGATTTAAAAAATATGGAGAAGAGGAGAGGAGTAAGGAGACGGTGAGGAGCTTGGTGGTTGGTGTGGTGCGAGGAAGAGGAGGCGGCGGCGTCGGTGGAAGGCAGCCAGGAGGTGCGGTGGACGCAAGGAGGAACGGCGTGGGGTGTGGCCCGTCGGGTGGTGGTGTGGGGTTTGTAGATGTAGTTTTGTTTGATGTTTTTTTTCTCAGATCTAGTTTTTTTTATTTGTTTGTTGGTTTGGTGGTGGTGGTTGGTGGTGATGAAGGATGTTGGAGGGTTGGCGGTGGCCTACGGTGGCTCGCGGTGGACCACGGTGGCTGGCAGGGGCGTAGGAGGGGAGCACGCGTGTGGAGGAGGGTTGTGGCGGTAGAGGTGGAGGAGGGTGGTGGCAGGGGCGTCGGAGGGGAGGGTGGTTGCAGGGGCGGCGGGGGATGGTTGTGGGTTTTTATTTGGGGTAGGTTTTATTTGATGTAGGTTTTATTTGGTGTAGGTTTTATTTGGTGGTGGTGTTGTGTGGTGGAAAAATGAGAGAAAATGGAGTGTTTTTTAGAGAGAAGTTTGATTGTGTGATAAAAATGATATTGTGTGGGATGAGAGAGAAGTTGTTGAGTGGAAAAAGTTATATAGTGTATTAGGGTTGGATTAGTGGTTAATTAAGTAAAGAAGAGAGATAGTGGAAAATTAGCTCATTAATCTTCTTTTGAGAGCTCAAATCTCAGCCATCCATCACTCTCATCCAATGGTCCAAAAGAGGACTCATGGACTCAAGGTTTTGGGGTGGACTCATTTGATCTCATTCCTATATATATATATATATATATATATATATATATAATATATATATATAGAGAGAGAAAGGCTGAATCTGGTGAGGCCGTTAATTTTGGCGAGGCGGCCTGCCTCACCAAATTTCTTCAATGGGCTGATTTTAGTTGTTCATTGGGCTGAAAATATGGGTCATTTATAATATTTTTCATGTGGCCCAAATACTTCATCTCTCTAAAATAAAATAAACAAAACCCCAAATACTTTTCTCTCTCTCTGATTTACACAACTTAATTGAGCTTGGTCTTAATATTCATAGCTTGCACCTGTTTTTGTGAATCTATAACCTGATTTTGTGAAACTAAGACTTTATTTTGTGAATCTAAGAGTTAAATTGTTGACTTTGAACGTACATTAGTTTTGACAAACTTCAATAATAATTGTAGATTATATTTTTCATCTATGTGGGATTCGAACCCACACCTTGCACAATAGTACAATGCTCTACCTTTTGAGCTAATAGATAATATATTGCAAATTTATATATGCATTAACAAATAACAAAATTATTAAAGCACCAGTAGATAGTTGATTAACTTTGTGAATCTTGAACTTTGTGTTTTGAGTCTATGACCTCATCTTATGTAGTTTCACAAAGTAAAGTCCAAGATTCACAAACCTTAGGTGTAGGATTCACAAAATAAAAGGCCAACTTTCTGAAAATCAATACCCATGTTCGCAACAGTTTTACAAAGTAAGGTCCTAAACTCACACCAAAAAGTCCAAGATTCACAAACCTCAAGGGTATGACTTACAAAATGAAGGCCTACTTTCATAAAGGCATTTTATATGTTCACATCATCAGTTTCACGTAGTAAGGCCCTAGACTCACGCTACAAAGTCCAAGATTCACAAACTTTATGGGTGGGATTCACAAAATAAAGACCTACTTTCACAACGTCAATTAGTATGTTCAGAGCAGTTTCATAAAGTAAGGTCCTAGACTCGCACCACAAAGTAAAGAATTCACAAACCTTGTGGGTCAAATCAAGTGGGGCAAATAATTTGGTGAGGCTGCTGGACTCTAGTCTTGTGACGTGTCTCGATCTTGTGCATTTATTTTTGTGAACCATGTACCTGATCTTGTGACCATTGAGAATCATGCACTTGATTTTTGGGAAAAATTTGGACTTGATCTTGTGAAACTAGGACCTGATTTTGTGAACCTTGGATCTTGTTTTGTGAACCTTGGACCTGATTTCGTGAACCTTTGTTGAACTCATTACTCCGCATTTGTGTCACTCTCTAATGCGGCCTTTGCTGAATTCATTCCTCCCTCACCTGTAGGACACGTTATATATGAGTTTTAGGGTGAACCATGTGTGGCAAAACGTAAATATAATCAGAAATAAAGCGTGAACTCTGAATCTGATTTTGTGAAACGAAAGGGCTCCACTTTGCAAATGTATGATGAATTGTTACTATTAATAATGATGTTGAGGCTTTGATTCAGGTTTCTAGTCTTATTAGGGATGACAAATTAGTGACGTCCAACATCAGTAACATAAAATCACACTCCATGTTTAAAATGATATAGGAGGTGAGAAGAGGAACTGACCACAACAAGATTCTGCCACGCAGCAATGTTGGAAGCAAAGAATCTGATGGCCTCGAGAGGAAAACAAGGACTATCACCCTCATCCCGCAAGTCAAACAACTTGAGGACGAAAGAGCCAACATACATGACACAAGTCAATGAAAAGGAACAAGCCACAACACGCCACTGTTTGTTTGTTACATTATACATACAAGCCCAATTAATCGTAAACTTAATAAAAATGCATACGAAAATTGAATGAAAAAATGAGGGACACTCACAAAATGGTGAGATCGTACACCATACGCAGCTAATATATGCGTCAATTTCTAGCTTCCAGTCTGCAATCAGTACAAACCGAAGACTAAAATCTAACTGAATTAGAATACCAGTTATTATTCAGCCAAAATGAAAATAACTTCATATATTGACAGTATTATCAGAAGATGATGACCTAAGCAAATTTTACTACTCAACAATTAATCAGTCAAAAATAGAAGATCAAAACCTCGATTTTTACTACAGAACACTAAAGCAGCAATTAATCAGTCAAAAACAGAAGATCAAAACCTCATTTTTTTTTACTACAGAAGAATACTAAAGTAGCAATTAATCAGCGAAAAACAGAAGATCAAAACCTCGATTTTTTACTACAGAATACTAAAGCGTAGAAAACGATTGAAACCTGCAAAACATAAACTCAACTCAGTGCATCAACTAATTAAGTAGTTGAATCAACAAAAATAAACAAATTAATGAACACAAATCAAAATCTAGGTATGAAATACTAAATGAAAGGAACGAATCAAACAAATAGGTGTACAAAAAGATCGAAAAATGAAAAAAAAAAATAAGAACTCAACTTACTAAACAGTAGATCGAAAATTAAAAAATTGAACAAATTGAACAAATAAATTAACAGGTTATCAATGAGTGTGAAGTAAGTAGTAGCTAATCGCAAATTAGGATGAGATATATTACCTAGATCAAAAATTACGAAGCTTGCGATAAAAAATGGAGGTTTTGAACAATGAAAATGGAGGTTTCCATTTTACAGAAAGAGAGAAAGAGTGGAAGAGTCTGGAAGAGAATAAAAGTAGTAATGATGGAATGTCAATTGCTCACGTTAGTTTTATTGAGGGGCATGTGGCACAATCTGAAACATCCATATGTTTTAGATCCGACGGCTAGGATGGGTACAACTGCCTCACCCTAAGAAGGAAGCCTCACATGATTCAATTCCTATATATATAATGAGTCCACCTTCAAAATTGAGTCCATGAGTCCTCATCTTGCCCTTTGAATGAAAGAGATGGAGGGACAAGATTAGAACAAGATAGAAGGCTAAGATTAAAAGAAAAATGAATGGACAAGATTAGAACAAAATGAAGGGACAAGATTAGAACCAAATGAGTGGGTTTTAATGACTTTCACCTACATTCCGAGTGTAACTTTAATAATTATTTATGTAACTTCAACCTTTTTTTGTGTAACTTTAAATAAAAATGTGATTTAAACTATATAAATTTGAATTTATGTAATTTTAAGACAAATTTATGTGATTTTTGTTTTTTTATGAGACGAACTTTAGTCATTAAGAGTGAAAATTTAACCATTTTTTGTGTAACTTTAAATTAAAATGTGATTTAAACTATATAAATTTGAATTTATGTAATTTTAAGACAAATTTATGTGATTTTTGTTTTTTTATGAGACGAACTTTAGTCATTAAGAGTGAAACTTTAACCATTTTTTGTGTAACTTTAAATTAAAATGTGATTTAAACTATATAAATTTGAATTTATATAATTTTAAGACAAATTTATGTGATTTTTGTTTTTTTATGAGACTAACTTTAGTCATTAAGAGTGAAACTTTAACCATTTTTTGTGTAACTTTAAATTAAAATGTGATTTTAACTATATAAATTTGAATTTACATAATTTTTAAACAAATTTATGTGATTTTAGTTTTTTATGAGTGTAACTTCAGTTAATACTAATGTAACTATAGTCATTAATTAAGTAACTTCAGTCCTTAATAAGATAACGTTAGTCCAGTGCAACTTTAGTCCATAATTGTGAAACTTTAATACATACTAGTGAAACTGTAGTCCATAATTGTGAAACTTTAGTACATAATAGTGAAACTTTAGTGTATACTAGTGAAACTTTAGTCCATAATTGTGAAACTTTAGTACATAATAGTGAAACTTTAGTGTATAGTAGTGAAACTTTAGTCCATAGTAGTGAAACTTTAGTCCATACTAGTGAAACTCTAGTACGTACTAGTGAAACTCTAGTACGTACTAGTGAAACTCTAGTACATAATAGTATAACTTCAGTCCATACTAGTGTAATTTTAGTTCATAATTTTGAATCTTTAGTCAAAAAATAAAATATAAAAAAATGAGAAGTTAAAAAATAGAAAAACATTGGTGGTGGTTATTAAAAAAAAATATGAGATCTAGAAATTTTAAAAATGAAAACCAAGATTAAAAAAAAGAAAGTGAATCTGAAAAATGAAAAAGATCTAGAAATCTGAAAAAATGAGAAATAAACGTAAGAAATCTGAAAAAAAACCTGGATAAACTAAATAATTAATAACGAATCTGAAAAAAAGGTTAGTAAAAAACGAATCTAACATAAAACATAGATTTGAAATAAAAAATAAAAAAACATAACAAATCTGAAAAATAAAAAACGAGATTTGAAATAGCGGTAGTTTTTAACCTTTTTTCAGATATAAAACGAGATTAAATAAATTTGATGATACAAATTAAAAAAAACAACCACCAACAAAATAAAAAAAACAAGGAAACAATAAAAAAAACATCAGATTATGAAGAAAAATTTTAAAAAATAAAAAAGAGAACTAAATATGAAATCAAATCTGAAAAGAAAAAAAAAAAAGAAAAAAAGAGAGGAGGAGGGTGGCGGGGGAAGAGGGAGGCAGAGGAGGAGGGAGGCGGGGGAGGAGGGAGGCGGAGGAGGAGGAAGGCGGGGGAGGAGGCAGGCGGAGGAGGAGGGAGGCGGGGGAGGAGGCAGGCGGAGGAGGAGGGAGGCGGAGGAGGAGGGAGGCGGAGGAGGAGGCAGGCGGAGGGACCCGGAGCAGGGCGGCGGAGCAAGGGGAGGCGGGAGCATGGCGGCGTCGGGGGAGGGGACCGGTGGGGGTGGGGGTGGTGGACCGGTGGGAAAGGGTTAGGGTTTTTTTTCTTTGGTTTTTTTTTTTTAAAGAGGATGTTAGAGAGAGAAAGGAGGTAGAAAGAGTGAGAAATGTGAAAATGAAAGAAGATGAGTGAAAAAGGGTATATATATTAGGGTTTGAAGAGATTGGATTGTGTGTGTCTCACAATCTTGACCCTCCATTTTGTTTTAATCCTAGCCATTCATCCTCTTGATCCAATGGCTTGGATTAGGACTCAAGGACTCAAAGTTAAGGAAAGACTCATTTGAACCTAACTCTCTCTATATATATATATATATATATATATATATATATATATATATATAGTCAAATTCAATTGAGTCCACCATTTTCATAGAGTCCTTGAGTCCTCATCCTAGCCATTGGATGAGAGGGATAGATGGCTGAGATTTGTAGATTAAAAAAGCACACTTATCACTAATTAATTACTTATGCACTAATTAATTAGCTTTCTCTCTCTAGCCTTTAATTAATCACTTTTGAGCACTTTTGAGCTGCTGAGATATATGAGTGTAACTTTGATGCTTGCGAGTGTAACTCTAATGTTTTAGAGTGTAACTTTAACTTTTTAAGGCGGTTTGTATGTAAAATTTTTAATTTAAACAATTTTAACACCTTACGTGTGTAACTTTGATGCATTTTTAGTGTAACTTTAATATTTTCGACTGTAACTTTAAATTTTGAAGACGGTTTTGTATATAATAATTTGAATATATATAATTTTAACATTCTACGAGTGTAACTTTGCTTATTTTTGAGTTTAACTTTAATTTTTTTTAGACGGTTTTGTATATAAAAATTTGAATTTATATAATTTTAACATTTTACAAGTGTAACTTTGATGATTTACGAGTGTAACTCTAATATTTTACGAGTCTAACTTTAGTTATTTTAGGTCATTTTGAGTGGAGTTTTTTTAATTTTATTACATGTTGAATTTATGTAATTTACTACAAACTTAGTCCTTTATGAGTGTAACTGTAGTCCTCTAAGAATGTAACTGCAATACTTTATGAGTGTAACTGTAGTCCTCTATGAGTGTAACTGTAGTCCTCTATGAGTGTAACTGTAATCCGACCACCACAAACCAACCCACACTCATAAAAAAGGTAGATCAAGAAAAAAAAAACAAGAGTAAAGACTAAAAAAAGAAAAAGATCTGACATCAATAAGTGTAACTTTTAAGGTCATTTTGTGTTACTTTAATAGTGTTACTTTAATAAATACCGTGTGTTACTTTAATAGATGATATATGTGACTTTAATAAATAAAAGGTGTAACTTTAATAAATAAAATGTGTAACTTTAATAGACGATATATGTGACTTTAATAAATAAAATGTGTAACTTTAATAGACGATATATGTGACTTTAATACATAAAATGTGTAACTTTAATAGAAAATTTGTGTTACTTTAATAGAAGTCATTATTACTTGACACCTTGCTTTCAGATCTAGAATTAATAATTAGTGTTACTTTAATAAACGATATATGTGACTTTAATAAAGAATTTGTGTTATTTTAATAGATGGTATATGTGACTTTACCCGGGTTAAAGTCACTGACACATATTTTTCAGATCTTAAAAAAAAAAAAGACACACAATAGACAGATTTGAAAAAAAGAAAAAGAAAAAAAAGACACACAATAGACTGCTAGCACCACCACCACCCTAGAAACGAAAAAAAAAACAAGATCTGAAATAAAAATTGACCACCCACATCTACTTCACCCACACCCCACCACGCACGGCTGCCTTCTCGACCCACCGGCTACCACGCACCACCCACTACCTTAAACACCCAACAACAACCCCCATAAACCAGATCTGGAGAAAAAAACGAAAAAAGAAGGAGAAATATGAAGAGGCGGCTTAGGTGGAGAGGAGGGAAACGCCGGAGAGGACAACCACGCACCAGCCATTACCCAAGAACAACGCCGCCTCCTCGACTCACCACACGCATGGGGAGATAGATATGAACAAAAAAAGAAAAAGTGGTAGAAGAGAGGCGGTAAAGGGAGGCATATATGGGTGGTAGATATGAAAAAAGGAATGGAGGATGTAGATCTGGGAAAAGGAATGGGTGTTTAAGGGTGGTGGTGGTGGTGGTTTAATGGCGGATGTGGGTGGTTTGGTCGGCGGCTTGGGTCGGCAGTGGAGGCATTTGTGGTGGGTGTTGTGGTCGGTTGTGGTGGTGTGATGGTGGTCGAGTGGTTGTGGCGTCGGGGTGTGGTGGTGTGATGTTGGTGTTGGTTAGGTGGTGAGTGAGAAATAGAGGATGTTTGATTTATTTGGATTTTTATTTATTTGGGTTTTAGAGGGAGAGGAGATAATGAATATTATGAGAGATGAGAGAGAAGTAATTGTGAGGAAAATGTTATATATTGAAATTAGTGTGGATTAGTGATTAATTAGTAAAATGTAGAGAGAAGGTGATATTAATCATCTTTTTGGAGTCTCAATCTCAGTCACCCATCTTCCTTCATCCAATGGTTCAAAATAGGACTCAAGGACTCTAAGGAAGAGGGTGGACTCTATTGATTCTTCCTCTCTATATATATATATATAGAGAGAGAGAGAGTTAAGACCAAGTGAGTCCTCTTAGAATCATTGAGTCCATGAGTCCTATATAGGCCCTTGTATCATGAAGATGAATGGCTTAAATTTTGTGCTAAAAGCACACACTTTTATTAAAAAATTCACTAGCTTAATTACCTCTTTCCTTAGCCTTCCATAGCCCCACTTTCCAATACATTCTCTCACCAATAACCTCCTCCTCCTCTCATGAAATCAGATTTTCAAACCCAAAAAAATCTGATTTTTTTCTTCTTAAAAACACCTTCTCTTCTTCTTCTTCTCTCATATTTTATTATTTTTATCATTAATTTTGTTCATTTATGCTTCTTTTGCAATTTTACTAATTTTGAATATAAATTTTGTAAGTAATCTTCTTCCTCTTGGCATAAACTCTCTTATTTGCTAGTTTTATTTTGTAATTTCTGAATTTTTCCGTGTTTTACAAAATCCGTATAAATTAAAAGCGGGTTTTTAAAAAGTTACGTAAATCTTCATCCAAACTCCGATTAAAGCGAAACAAAAGTCTAAATTTATTATTTTTTCGAGCCCGTTGTCATGGTGATATTTTCTTATACCATTAAGTTTCATAAATGTTTATTACTGCTCGGTTATGCTTGAAAACTCGGTTGAGTTTTGCCTAACAAGTTTTGTTGGATCTTGTTGTAATCGTTGCAGTAATGAAATTTTAGAAACCTCAATGGTATACCAAATTACTACCATTGCAACGGGCTCAAAAAATTAATAAATTTAGGCTTTTATTTTGCCTTAATTGGAGTCCGGATGAAGATTTACGGAACGTTTTATGAAGTCACTTTTATTTTACGCGGGAATGAATTTCAGATTTCAAAACCAATATTCGAAAACTCAATGGTATATGAAAATATTACCATTCCGACGGGCTCAAAAAATTAATAAATATAGACCTTTGTTTTACCTTAATCGGACTGCGGTTGAAGAATTACGTGGCTTGTTTTTTTTCTAATGAAGTATAACTTCTTGTCTAATATAGTGTAATTTCAAGTTACATATAGTGTAACTTCAAGACTGATTTGTGTAACTTTAAGTAACAAAAGTGTAACTTTAAGCCTGGTTTGTGTAATCTTAAAGAACAATCAGTGTAATTTCAAGTCTGTTTTGTATAACTTTAATTCACAATCACTGTAACTTCAAACTTATTTTATGTAACTTTAAGTCACAAGCTCTTTAACTTCAAGTCTACTTTGTTATACTAAAATTAAATTAAAGTTACACAAAATAGACTTGAACTTACATTAAAGTTACACAAAATAAGCTTGAAGTTACACCAATGAATAATTAAAGTCACTCAAACCATACTTGAAGTGCCACTAATTGTAACACTTCAAGCCCATTTAGGGTACCTTTAATGTAACTTTCAGTGTAATTTCAAGTATATATAGTGTAAGTATATTTCGTGTAACTTCGTTTTAAAGGGTGTAATTTCATAATAGATTTTGTGTAACTTCAGTTTCAAAGGGTGTAACTTTATGTTTAAAAGGGTGTAACTTTAAGTGGATATGATGTTTTCTTATGAAATGCAACTTTCAAATCAGATATAGTGTAACTTCAATTAAGACATGGTGTAACTTTAATAAATTTTGAGTAACTTTAAATTTTAAAAGATGTAACTTCAAATGTATAGTGTGTAATTTTAGTTCACTGTGAGTGTAACTCTAAGCTTTTATAATGTAACTTTCAGCCACAACCTGTGTTATTTCAATTTATTCATACTTCAACATGGACATAAAAACAATTTCATGATTAATAACTCTAACATGAATTTTAAAACTTTATTGATCAATAATGTTACTTCAATTAACATATTGTGTAAGTCTAACCTAATATAATGAAACATCAAGTTGCAAGTTGTGTAACTCTAACTTGTGTAATTTAAATTTATTCATAACTTCAACATGAAATTTAAAAAACTTTAGTGATCAATCATGTGACTTCAATTCATAAACTGTGTAACTTTAACTTCTTATAATCATACTTCAAGTAACTTCAATTGGTCCTGAGTAACTTCAAATATATGACTAAATAAATGAACTAAATTGAAATAGATATGATGTAATTCCAATTGAATATGATGTAACTTCAAATAAATAAGGTGTAAATCAAAAAAATTGAGCAGTACAAAATTTTTTTTAACTCATTAGTATACGAAAATATTACCATTGCGACGGGCTCGAAAAAATAATAAATTTAGACTTTTGTTTCGCCTTAATCGGAGTCCGAAAGAAGATTTACAGAGCGTTTTATGATACCGCTTTTATTTTACGCGGGAAACCAGTACTCGAAATCTGATGCTTGTAAAAAATAAATACACCTTGGATAATAGAGAAAAAGTGGCAGGTCAATGAGTTTTGGGAAGACAAAATACTCTCTCTCCTACTCTCATGATTTTTCTTTTTTTTAGGGCCTATAAAGTGTCCACTTACTCTGTTCATCTCAACCATTGATTTGGTTGATCTAAAGGCTCTTATAAGAACTTAATGACTCAAATAATATAAGAGAACTCATATGAACATAACTCTATATATATATATATATATATATATATATATATATATATATATATATATATATATATATGTAGAGAAAGGATCATGTAAGTCCTCTTAGGAAAGGTGAGTCCATAAGTCCTCTTATAGGCCCTTGGATTTTGGAGATGGATGGCTTAGATTGAATCTCTCAAAAATGGATTAGTGGGCTAATTTTTTACTCTCTCTCATCTTTATTAATTAACCACTAATCCTCATCTTAATTCAATATATAAGACTTTCGACTCAACCACTTCTCTCTCATCCCACATAATTTCATTCCTCCATCTCTCTCTAAAACCCAAAAAAATCAAAACCCAAAAAAATCAAAAACCCAAAAAATTCAAAACCCAAAAAATTCGAAAACCCAAAAAATTCATAAACATTCATCACCTTCTTTCATCTCCCACCTCCGGCGACTATCGCCGACCACCACCGGCCGCCGACCACCGGCCACGACCAGCCACCACAGGCCGCCGGCCACCGGCCAAATTAAAAAAAAAAGAAAACCTTTTTTTTTTACAGATCTACTTCCTTCCGCTTCGCCTCCACCGCACCTGTTCCTCGCCGTGCCTCCTTCTTGCCGCCCTCTCCTGCCGCCTCCTATCTTCTTCTTCTTTTCTCTTTTCTTTTTTTCTTTTTTCAGATTTGCACCCTTCTTTTTAGATCTTGTTTTTTTTCTTTTTTTTCTTATCTCTTCTCTCATGCCGTCCCTCCACCACCTTTTTTTTTAATCTATGTTTTTTTTCTTGTTTTTACTTTTTTGTGGTTAGTAGTGTTGTTTCACTAAAGTTTCACATAAAATGACTGAAGTTACACTTTTATTAACTGAAGTTACACATATAATGACTGAAGTTAAACATTTTTTTTCACTGAAGTTACACATTTTTTTCACTGAAGTTACACATTTTTTTTCACTGAAGTTTTTTTTTTCTGAATATATGTTTTTATTTTTTAGATCTCGTTTATTTTTTATGTTTGTTTCCTTTTTATAGATCTCAAAATCACCATCTTTTTTTTTGTTTGTGGTTAGTGGGTTGGTTCACTGAAGTTACACATATAATGCCTGAAGTTACACATATAATGACTGAAGTTACACTTTTAATAACTGAAGTTACACATATAATATGACTGAAGTTACTCATTTTTTTTTCAAATTTCTTATGTTTTTATTTATTTATTTTAGATCTCGTTTTTTTTATAATAACACCCATTTCTAGATCTACTTTTTATTTTTTCAGATAAATTTTTAATTTTTAATTTTCTTTTGTTGATGATATTTGTCTTATTTTCATTTGTCATCTTTTTTGTTTTGTTTTAGCTGATTGATGTTGTTTAATGACTGAAGTTACACCATTTTGGACTGAAGTTACACCATTTTGGACTGAAGTTATACCATTTTAAACTGAAGTTACACCACTTTGGACCGAAGTTACACCAGTTTAAACTGAAGTTACACCATTTTGGACTGAAGTTACACCATTTTAAACTGAAGTTACACCATTTTGGACTGAAGTTACACCATTTTAAACTGAAGTTGCAACATTTTGGACTGAAGTTACACTAATAAGGACTAAAGTTACACTAGGAATGACTAAAGTTACATAGTAGTAAGGACTAAAGTTACCTAAACATGTCTTAAAGTTACATGAATTCAAATTAAAATACACAATCACATTTAGTATAAATGACTGAAGTTACCTAAAAATGACAAAAGTTACCTAAACATGTCTTAAAGTTAGACATATATGTCTTAAAATTAAAGTTACACAAATAAGGTTTGAAGTTACACGCGTAAAGACTAAAGTTACATCCATAAAAATGTTAAAATCAGATAAATTGTCAAAGTTTCAAAAATTAAAATTTATATAGTAGAAATCATATTTTGGGTTAAAGTTACAGAAATAAGGGTTGAAGTTACACTCGTTATGACTGAAGTTACACCCATAAAAAGGCTAAAATCATATAAACTTGTCTTAAAGTTACATAAATTCAAATTTATATAGTTGAAATCACATTTTAGTTTGAAATTACGCAAATAAGGGTTGAAGTGACACTCGTAATGACTGAAGTTACACTCATAAAAAGGCTAAAATCACATAAACTTGTCTTAAAGTTTCTTAAATTCAAAATTATGTAGTCGAAATCACATTTTAGTTTGAAGTTACATAAATAATGGTTGAAGTTACACTCGTGTACACTACAAGAAAACAACATTCAGGCGACTGATATTGGCGACTAATTTCAGTCGCTAAAATGAATTTGGCGACTGATTTCAGTCGCCAAGACCCAGTCGCAGTCATTAGTCGCAAAAAAAAATTCGGGCGACTACTTTCAGTCGCCAAATTTGGCGACTGAAAAAAACGTCGCCAATTTGGGGAAATGTCGACTGAAATCAGTCGCTCAAATTGGCGACTGAAAGATTATGTAGTCGCCAATTTCAGTCGCCATCAGTCGCCATTTTGGCGACTACCATAGTATTCAGTCGGCAATTTGGCGACTGATTTCAGTCGCCAAGCAGTCGCAAATGGATTTTCACTTTGCAAAAATACAGGGGTTTTGGCGACTGAAAATAGTCGCCAAATGAACATTTCAGTCGCCAAAATACCTGTGATATTGCATGAAAATTTCTGTTTTCATCCTACCATACCATACCATCATCCCCTACCTGCAAGTATACAAGAAAACACAAAGATTTCACACATTTACAACAACACGATGTGAAACCAACATCCTCATATAGATAAAAAAAATTGTTTCAAGTTTACAAATTTTCTTAAACGGAATTGTTTCAACCATAAATTGTTTCAAGTAACAAGTTTCTAAACTATATCAGAAGCCAAGGTTTATATTGGATTCGGCCTGGAATCCACCACTACTTCCATTGCCTTCATCATAATCCCGCCGATAGGGAGGGGGACCTTGGTTGCAATTGTCAAACCTGCTTTCCCAAGCCTTGAATTTCTCTTTCATTATCCTTATTTCTTCATCCCTTTCCGCGCTTTTTCTTTTTTCCTCGTCAAGTGCGGCTTGGAGTCTTCCCACGACTGTCGGCTCGTATGTTTGGTTTGAGGTGGACGACATTCTTCCCCTTGGAGTTTCGTAAAATACGTTCTTTGTCGACCCAATCCCGTAGACGTTCCCCTTCTTGAAACCCTTTACCAAGTCGAACCAAATCTCGTTATCGGGTTTCTCGGGATGCCTAAGTTTCTCGGCGGAAAATGCTTCCTACAAAATATAAACATTGTTATTAAAAATAGCTACAATATTGGTTAAACATTCAAAAAATTGAACTTATTGTAAAAATACAAAAATGATTGAAACTTACATATAATTCCTTATCTTTTGGTTTGATCCAATATCTTCTATTGTCTTCGAGCCGGGAATGGGTGTCAAGGAAGAGCTCCGGAGCTGTGGGCGTGTTAGCGTTTTTCTTCTTACCCTTCTAAAAGAAAAAATTAAAGACTTGTATAAGAAAATTTTAATAATAAAAAGAATTTAAGTTATAATTTTCAAATGGAGGAAAAAGTGAAAATTATAACTTACACCCAAAACTAGGCTAAGGAAAGATCGAGATCCTGCGTGATGCGACGGCTCAGCCGCTCCATCTTTCTTCCCTCCTTTTTTATTTTTGGATGCTTGGGCCGACCTAGCCTGAAACTCCTCAGTTTCACGATACTTAAGCATATCTTCATATGCACCACCTACAAGTTAAATAAGTATTATAAAATATGATAAAATGTGTAAAAATATAACTATATATATACAAATAACAAAAACAATAAAATACCTCTCATATGCTCCGGCTCCTTCTTTCTCTTGACAACCTTATACATGTTGTCCCTTAACCGTCTAGTGCACGTCTCATTGTACCTTTGACGTACAATATACTCTATTCCGGGCGGCCAGTCAAATGTTTTCTACAATTTAAAAGGTAAGTATTAGTAAAATAAATTATTAATTAAAAACTATAATAATATAAGAAAATATAAACAAAAATAATATACCCTAAAATTATTGAACCACTCCTCTTGTTGTGCAGAGGTAGCCTTGGTCCAACAAGTAGGAGCAACTCCCGTCATCTTCATCTTTGTACTCTGAGTACAACCGCGTACAACCTTTTGAGACGAAAACCTGAAAAATAAATTATGGAATAGTATGCATTTATGTTAAATAATAATGTAATATAATTATAAAATAATAAATTAAAGACATTGGTGGTTGTCTTACCAAAACCCCGCGGGATCAAGTATCATCTTCCCTTCCGGCGTGCACTGGATCGTCTCCGATGTCTGATCCGAGGACTCATCGTCATTGGTCGATTCCTCGACCACTACCGGACTCTGCTGATCAATAATCTCCATCTCCTCCTCGTCGACTGACGAAGTACTACGGCGTCTGTTTGAACCGCCGCCACGTTGTCTACCTCGACCTCCTGCCATCTACAAGTACACAAATATTCAAATTGTTAGAAACGGTTAATAACATAAAAAACAAACATAAGCTGTTAATAACATAAAAAAACATCAAATAACATAAAAAACTTAATTAAAAAATATATAAATATATCTTTACCCAATTAATCATTATCATCATCAAATTCGTCCTCATCATCATCACCAATTGATTCATTATCATTATCACTATCAACACCACCATCACCGTCAACTTGAACATCACCATCCTCGTTTTCTAAACCTTCACCCTCTTCATTTCCATTCTCATGGATGTCCTCATCAGGTGGAGACAATAAAAACCCGGTAGATACTATTTCTTCTTGAAAAAAAGTTGTATCTACTTGTGAGCGTGCTTTTGTCTTAAAGATTGCACACCACTGCTTTTGATTTCGATCATTCTTCGTGCTTGGATAAGAAGCGAAATATACTTGATTGTCTTGATGTGTGAGTATAAATGGATCATACTTTGAGTATGTCCGGGTATGATTCACTTCGACGATTTTATAACGTTCATGAACTTTCATACCGGCCACAGAGTTATCCTTCCATTCACACTTAAATAAGACAGTATTATAAGAACGGTCACGCCCATTATAGCTCAACTCAAATATATCCTCAACTATACCATAGTATTCGTTGTCATCAAGAGAAGAAATAGTAACACCATAATTGCACCTAGCCTTATTCTTACCGTAGTTGAATGTATGGAAATTAAATCCGTTGACCGAGTAACGATTCCACGTTTTAACCATTCATGAAGGACCAAAGGCCAAAGTCCTTATCAAATCATCTTGGATATTTAACTCAATTACATGGTTTCGAAACCATGCTGCAAATTGATCCTCATTGTTACTCCAAACATCATCTCTATTCACATTAGGATGTGCTTTAATGAAATCATTCACAAACTCCGTTTCATATGATTCCAGAATCTCACAATTAGAAAGAACGTAAAGGTGAGCACGATCATATTCTTTGTCATCCAAATATCTTGTTCCCCCAATTGATGAACAACCCTCATCATCATGCATTTGGAAAAACGCGGGTAAACTTGTCTCAAGTTCATCCGCTTTATCAACACTCAAGTTTTTTGCTTTGGTTTCAATATGTTTTTCAAAGTAAAGAGAGCAAAAATTTGCAATCTCTTCCGTTAAATACGCATTACATATTGAACCTTCAACCCGAGCTTTGTTACCAATTTTCTTCTTCACGTGATTAAGAAACCTATTCAATAATTGATGGGATTAATAGTTGTTAAGACTAATATATAAATATTAAATCAATTAAAGAGATAGTACGATAATAATTATAATTTAATTACTACTTAGTGATCTTACCTTTCAAATGGATACATCCACCTATATTGGACGGGGCCTCCAACTTTGGCTTCGTAAGGCAAATGTATCGGTACATGCTCCATGGAATTTAAAAATGATGGAGGAAATATCATCTCGAACTTACACAATATCTCTGGTATTTGCTCCTCAAGACGAATCATGTCATCAACACATATTGAAGACGAACATAAATCTCGAAAAAATTGACTTATCTCAACAATTCCATTCCACACAGGAGTGGGGAGGAGATGTCTCAAAGATACAGGTAATAATCGTTCCATGAAGATATGACAATCATGACTTTTCAAGCCTTGCAACTTTAGCTTCATATCAACACATCGACTAAAATCGGATGCATCTCCGTCAGGAAATTTTAACTTTCTTAACCACTCACATAAGACCTTCCTTTGAGCTTTGTCAAGTGTAAAAATAGATTTTGGCAAAGACTCATCGCTACGAATGTGAAGATTGGGACGATGGCAAATGGTCTTCAAATCTTCTCTTGATTTAACAGTATCACAAGTCTTTCCCTTTACATCCATAATCGTGTGAATCAGTTGCTCAAAGAAGTTCTTTTCTATATGCATTACATCCAAATTGTGCCTCATTAACATCGTTTTCCAATAAGGAAGATCCCAAAAAATGCTTCTTTTAAACCAACCAATTTTCTTCTTCTTCAGCACCTCCGTCTCTGCTTTAGTACAATCAATAGTACGTGACAAATCACAAACCATATCCCACACCTTATCCCCCGGAAGTCGATCTACAGCATGATTGCGCTCCACTTTACCTTTTCTGAAAGCTTTTTTGTTGCCCCTAAAGGCATGCCCCTCCGGTAAGAATTGTCTATGACAATCAAACCAACTCACTTTATGGGAACAAGGAAGCGAAAATGCTTTGCTTTGGTACATGCAACAAGGACATGCCTTTTTTCCCGCGGTAGACCATCCAGATAGCATACCGTAGGCGGGAAAATCATTAATGGTCCACAACAATGAAGCTCTTAGTTGAAAATTTGGCTTTAAAGACACATCATATGTTTGCACACCTACTTCCCACAATTGTTTCAATTCTTCCACCAAAGGTTGCAAATAAACATCTAAGGCGATTTTTGGATTATCAGGGCCAGGAATAATTAGTGACAAGAAGATGAATTGTTTTTTCATACATAACCAAGGTGGTAAGTTGTATGGAGTGACCATTACGGGCCAATAAGAGTACTTTCTACCAAACTGGCCAAATGGAGCAAAACCATCCGTACAAAGGCCAAGTCGCACATTACGGGGTTCCTTAGCAAAGTCGGGGTAAAGCATATCAAACCGCTTCCATTCCTCTCCATCACTCGGATGACACATCTTTCCCGGAGTACGGGGATTTTCCTTGTGCCATCTCATTTGCTCGGCAATGTTTTTGGTAGCAAACATTCTTTGAAGTCTAGGAGCTAAAGGAAAGTAAGTTACGGGATTTTCGGGTATTGGTTTCTTACTCTTTTCACCTCTCTTTTTTTCATTCTTTCCCTTTTTACCTTTCAAGACAATACTTCCCTCAATTGTCTTATATCTAGCCTTTTCACATTTACTACACTTTTCAAGTAAAGCATCATCCTTCCAAAAGAGCATACATCCATCGGGACATGCATCAATCTTGTAATGCGGAAGTTCTAGACCTTTCACTACTTTTTTGGTATTGTAGAATGATCGGGTCATGACATTATTATCGGGGATAACATCCTCAATCAAAGAAGCAATGCCATCAACACAAGTACATGGCAAATTGTACTCACATTTCAAAGTTACTATCCTAGAGGCGGCTTCTAACAATGACATTTTGCTCCCTTCATATAATGGTTTTTCACTCGCCTTTAACATATCAAAAAAGGCTTTTGCTTGTGGGTGTGGTTCTTCTTCGCTCATTGGTATATGATCATTATTGAAAATATTAGACTCAAATGCATCAACTACCATATCTCTATATGGGTTCTCATTTTGTGGGATTTGAGATTGTTCGGGAAGTGAAAATTATGATTCTCCATGAGAAATCCAATTGTAGTAGTTTGGACAAAACCCGTTTGTATAAAGATGTTCTTGAACCTCAATGTCATGTAGATATTTCATGTTTTTGCATTTAATACAAGGACACCTAAGTTTCTTTGCTACTAAATCATACTCGTCTTGTTGTCTAGCAAATTCAATAAACTCGGCAACCCCCTTTATAAATCTAGCGGTAGGACGTCCTACTTATCAAGTCTATCTTCGTACATCCATGTACGTTCCAACCTCTTCATTTTAATCTAAACATTAACCCACACAACAATAATTACAACAATATTGATTATCAATTATTACTACCTCTAGGAACATATCTATTATCAATAATAAACCAAACAATAATATTGTCAACATGGATACTAACTATACTAAAATTAAGATATCACTAATTAAACTACTATCATTCTAATTAATAACATTATCAACATGGATACTAAACAACTATCAAACTAATATTATCAACATGGATATTTGTTATTAACAATATACTAACATAATACATACACACGTTAATTATAAAATCCTAACATTCTACTCCCTCCATCACAATTATTTATTTGTCTTTTGATTAAAACAACCATAAAAAATAATTTAAAGGGCAAACAAATGAATAAGACGGAGGGAGTACTAACTTTCTACCATCAATAATACTCCCATTTATACTAATTTAGTCAATCAACAACCCTAACATCATCAAAAACACCAATACATTGTCAATTACAACCTCGATTAACATAATGTTAACAATTTCACAAAACCCCCAATTTATATAAACCCTAACCATCAACCTACACAAACCCTAACTAACTAACCATTAGAACTTTATAAGCATCACAAATTATACATAAACATCATAATACTAATTAAAATCATAAAATAAACAAACAAACAAGCTAAGGAATTAGATTTTGGAGAGCAAAAGACGCACCTAATTAAGGAAAAGTGACGGAAATAGAATAAGAGTCGGAGTTTGTTGGTGTGGACGGTGGTGATATCGGTGGAGTTAGTGTCGGAGTGGTGGTCGGAGAGGTGATTAAGGAAATGGAGTAGTGGTGGTGGCGATTATGTAAAGGAAATTGGGGTTTCGGGTGATTGAAGGAAATGAGTAAAGTTGAAGGCGGATCAGTTTTGCGTGTTCTGGATAATAGCCAATTTGGCGACTGATCTGGCAGTCGCCAAAATGGCGACTGAAATCAGTCGCCAAATGGCTTATCAGTCGCCCGAGTTTTTTTAATTAAAATCTGAGGATTGTTTAAGTCGCCAAATTGGCGACTGATTTCAGTCGCCATATTGTATTTTCAGTCGCTAAATTGGCGACTACTTGTATCAGTCGCCTTATAACAGTCGCCTGAAACAAGATTTCTTGTAGTGGTAATGACTGAAGTTACAATCATAAAAAGTCTAAAATCACATAAACTTGTCTTGAAATTTCATAAATTCAAATTTATATAGTCGAAATCACATTTTAGTTTGAAGTTACACAAATAGGGGCTGAAGTTACACTCATAAATCTCAGAAACTCAAAAGTGCTCAAAAGTGATTAACTAAAGGCTAGAGAGAGAAACTTGATTAATTAGTGCATAGGTAAATGATTAGTGTTAAGTGTGTTTTTGTCTCTACAATCTCATCCATCCATCTCCCTCATCCAATGGCTAGGATAAGGACTCATGGACTCAAAAAAAAGGGTGGACTCACAAGAACCTATCTCTATATATGTATGTATGTATATATATATATATATATATATATATATATATATATATATATATATATATATATATAGAGAGAGAGAGAGAGAGAGAGAGAGAGAGAGAAAGGATCAAGAGAGTCCATCCCAAAAGAGTGAGTTCATGAGTCCTCTTAGAGGACATTGGATCTTGGAAATGAAGGGTTGAGATGAAAACAAGAAAATGGTCATTAGTGGGTGTTTAATTCACTTCTCTCACATCCACACTAATCAAACCCACTAATACATCTATCCCTCTAACACACTTTTTCCTCACAATTCAATTCATTCAAAACACCCCATCCTTCTCTCTAAAAAAATACTCCTCCTTCTCTCTAAAACACAATCCTCTTTTCTCTCTAAATTCAAACAACCACCAAAACCAACAAAAATAAAAAACCTAGATCTAAAAAAAAACTCCTCTCTTCTTCCTCACAATGGCCTCTGCCGACCACCTCACCACCGGCCCACATGTCCCCTGCAACCGCCGGCCCACATGTACCCTGACACCGCCAGCGTCGCACGTCCCCTGCCACCGCCGGCGTCCCACGTCTCCTGCCACCGCCAGCCTCCCTCGTCCCTTGCCACTCCCTACCTCCCGCCACTACTTCCTCTACTACCTCCCGGCCTCCCGGCCTCCCGGCCTCCCTCCTTTCTTCCACCTTGCTCATTGCTCCCGACCTCCCTCCCTTTCTCCACCTTTCTTCCACCTTGCTCCCGGCCTCCCTCCTTCCCGACGACCTACATACCACCACCACCGACACTTTTTTTTTTCTCTTGCTCATTGCTCTTATGTTGGCAGCGTCGGGGTGAGGGTGGGGCTGGTGTGGGGTCAAGGTGGTGGTGGTTGTTGTTCTTGTGTTGTTTATGTTAAAATTTCTTATTTTTTTTGTTGTTTAATTTTCATATCTGTTTTTATTATTATAGTAACACATATTATATATTAAAGTAACACAAAATAACCTTAAAGGTTACACTTGTTGATATTATTAAAGTAACACACATTATTTATATCGTCTTTTTTTTTTCAGATCTGATTAAAGTAACACACTTTTTTAAAAATTAGATCTTGTTTTTTTATGTGTTGATGTTAATTTTTCTTTTTTATTTTGAATCTATGTTTTAATTTTTAGATCTCGTTTTTATATAATGACTGAAGTTACATATTTAATGACTGAAGTTACACATTTTTGTACTGAAGTTATACATATTTTTTTGTGGTTAATGTTGTTGTTTTACTGAAGTTTCACCTATAATGACTGAAGTTACACTTTTAGTAACTGAAGTTACCCATATAATGACTGAAGTTACCCAGTTTTTTTTTTGCTGAAGTTACACTTTTTTTTAATATGTTTTATGTTTTTTTTTTCGAATTTGTTATGTTTATTTTAATTTTGTTATTTCTTATAGTTTTTTATGTTTAGATCTGATTTTTTTGAGTTACACTTTTAAGGCTTGAAGTTACACTTTTAAGGCTTGAAGTTACACTTATAAGGCTTGAAGTGACACTATTAAGCCTTGAAGTTACACTTTTAAATAATAGAGTTATATTATTAAAAACTGAAGTTTTTATGTTTTTATTTTTTAGATCTCATTATGATTTTGCTTAAGTTACACTATTATGTTTTGATTTTAGTATGATTGATGGTGTATTTGGACTGAAGTTACACTATTTTGTATTGAAGTTACATTATTTTGGACTGAAGTTACGTTATTTTGGACTGAAGTTACACTATTTTGGACTGAAGTTACACTAGTAATGACTAAAGATAACATGTCTTAAAATTTCATTATTAAAAACTGAAGTTACACTTTTATGGACTGAAGTTACACTATTAAGACACAGAAGTTATACTATTAACAGACTGAAGTTATGCTTGAAGTTGTACAATTAAGAACTGAAGTTATATTAGTAAGGACTAA
The DNA here is from genome assembly GCA_022085475.1 of Heliosperma pusillum. Taxonomy (NCBI): domain Eukaryota; kingdom Viridiplantae; phylum Streptophyta; class Magnoliopsida; order Caryophyllales; family Caryophyllaceae; genus Heliosperma; species Heliosperma pusillum. The sequence continues at coordinate 39,379 of JAIUZE010067440.1, forward strand.
AGTTACCAAAATATGCCTTAAAGTTAAATCAACTTAAATTAAAATTTTCAAATGACTAAAGTTACATAAACATGTCTTAAAGTTACATACTTATGTCTTAAAATTAAAGTTACACAAATACGGTTTGAAGTTACACTTGTAAAGACTGGAGTTACACTCATAAAAAGGTTCAAATCATATAAATTGTCTTAAGTTACAAAAATTCAAATTTGTACCGTCGAAATCATATTTTAGCTTGAAGTTACACAAATAATGGTTGAAGTTACCATCAGAAAAGGCTAAAATCACATAAAATTGTCTTAAAGTTACATAAATTCAAATTCATATAGTCGAAATCACATTTTAGCTTGAAGTTACACAAATAATGGTTGAAGTGACACACGTAATGACTGAAGTTACACTCATAAAAAGTCTAAAATCACATAAACTTGTCTTGAAGTGTCATAAATTCAAATTTATATAGTCGAAATCACATTTTAGTTTGAAGTTACACAAATATGGGCTAAAGTTACACTCACAAATCTCAGAAATTCAAAAGTGCTCAAAAGTGCTCAAAAGTGATTAACTAAAGGCTAGAGAGAGAAAGTTAATTAATTAGTGCATAGGTAAATGATTAGTGTTAAGTGTGTTTTTGTCTCTACAATCTTATCCATCCATCACCCTCATCCAATGGCTAGGATGATGACTCATGGACTCAAAAAAAAGGATGGACTCATAAGAACCTATCTATATATATATATATATATATATATATATATATGTATATATATATATATGTATATATATATATATACATAGAGAGAGAAAGAGAGAGAGAGAGAGAGAGTCCACCTTCATTTTTTGAGTCCATGAGTCCTCTTTGAGGCCCTTGGATCTTGGAGATGGTTGAGATTAAAACACAAAAAATGTCATTAGAAAGGTGTTTAACCCCTTTCTCTCACTACCACACTAATTAGAGCACTAATAAATCTACCTCTCTAAATCATTTTCTGTGACAACCCGCACGAATGCGGAAATAAAACATAACAAGCATGTGATTTATATAGCGGAAAATACGGTATTTTAAAAACCTTTATACATGCAAGATAGAAATACGAGGAATGTCAAATAATTACAAACAAAATAGAATATACTACAAAGAGACGAAGTCTATCAAAATGTTATCAAAATCAAAGTGATTAGCACTCTAGTTAATAAACGTCTAAAGGTGTTTCATCCAGCGACAACGCCCGCTAGCTCACACCCGAACCCAAAATACCACAAGCAAAAAGCCATCCAAACAAGCAACCTGTTCATCCATGAAAAATATGAACGCCACAGTCAGTGGGGAGTAACTCCTGGTTCTCCCAGCCATATCACATCAAACGTACATAAAAGGAAATACAAAAGTAGAAGCATGCATATATAGATATACATGTGAAATACGATAAGAATAGATAGGCAAATCAATATATAATGATAAGAGCATATGAAGTACAATCCATAACCATCATGCTTTAGATAGACTCGGGGAAGACACTCTTAGGCAAACGAATACGCTCACTAGGGCTTACATCTCACCGTTAGCGGTATAAGTTTGATAAGATTGAGACTCGACAAACAAACCATGCCAATGTTGGAGTAGGTGTCCTTCACAATAGTGCGCCACATAATAGATCTTATTAAGGAATATAATTGGGATATTTATTGACTATATATATATGATTAGTCAGTTGATTAACGTAAATCAATAACGGTTGGCTAACTAGAGTTTGACGTTATTGTCGTTTGACGGCGGTGATCAACTGATCCCTTTCGGTCACACCTAAAGGATGAAATCCAAATAGTAACTAATTTTTTGTATACGATACAGTTAATTAGTACATTACATATATTCGATATGTACGAGAGTTAATTGTTAGAAATTGAGTTAAGAACTCAAATTCGATTAAGCTTATTTTTCAATTATGCGATAATTGACTAATAAATTTATATCTTATTTTAATACGATTAAATACGATTTAACTTAGTAATTAATCGTTAAATTACTAAATTAGTTGAGGTTTTGAGATAGAGGTAATTAGTTAATTATATTTACAAGGAGTTGTAAAATAAATTAACTAAGCATTGTGGGACCCATTATATATTGATATAATGGTAAAATATTACTTAAAATGTTAAGTACATATTATTTATTTAATTGAGTCATATAATTGTTATATGATTAAATTAACACTTAATTATACAAGATAATTAACTATATGATCAATAAGTATTTGTGAGACAAATATCAAAAATCAAAATGGATCAAACTAGACCATAATGGCCGGTTTTGTTGCTAGTTACTTGGTGATGATTGTTGTTCTTGTTTACACTCTTTAGTTACTAATTGAAAGTGACATAACAAGTAGAATACAATCATCACTTATACTACAACACTCCACTCTAATGCATGTGATCAAATTGAACAAAATAAGAGTCCTTTTTGGACAAATATGGTCCGGCCAAATTGGCTTTAAAATTATCAATTGTTGTTCATTTTTCACTACTTCATTTTGTGCAATTTTTACACTTCTCTCTAAAATTCTTCCTCTCACTAAAAACTCTCATATACTAATACTTCCTAAGTATTACTAGTGTAGTAATATAGTCTAATATTAGTAGTATATCATCTATCTTATTATCTAGTTAATAATAAGGGTAGATTATTTGGTGTCATCTTGGTGCAACTTGAAGGAGGTCTTCTAATTTGGAGAATTCTTGTTCATCCATATTATTAGCTCAAGAACAACAAGAAGGAGTTCTTGTTGTGCCCATATTATTTCCATATCAATGTGAGGAAATTTCTTCTTTTACATAAATGTCTTTATATTTGCATGCATGTTACATAGATCATTAAATACTAAATTAACAAGTAATTTAGCAACTAATTAGAGGAGTCTAATTAAGGTCTATGGACTTTCATGTGGTATCAGAGCTAGCTTGTAGCATGCATGTTCATTTTGGACATTTTTTTATTAAAGTTATAAGATAACTAATAAATCAAAGATTTTGAGTTAAAATACGATTCTGACAAAACATTTTGGTGCATGTATACCTACTGACCTCAAAATGTTTGTGGTCAAATTTCGTGATTTTAGGGATTAATTTGCTATTTATTTTGATTTTTGGCGTTTAAACCGAGTTAACATTCATTTTATGAGTTAAAAGTTAACTAAAAATAGTTGCATGTTGATTCTGGCCATGAAATTTTAATATGATCTCACATGCATGTCTTACATATTGTATGTAAAATTTCGTGACTTTTACTTATGTATTGCATGTTCATTGATTTTTATACGATAAAAGTCGATAATATGAGATTATAATGTTCATAAAATTTTTTGTACATTTTACATTCGATGTTGATACTCTTGGTGAAATTTCATAATTTTTTTCACTGTTTTACTATATCTAATGTTTTTATTTGATAAAACCATTAAATACAAAGCTATTTGTTCATAAAATTAATTTAAATTTTTTGAGCAAATGTTTTTTATTTTTATAGTTCCTCGAATTGTTCCAGAATGTACAAAATTTTTGGTTTCAAATTTTATGATGTTTATATTTTATTTTGGTTTTATTTCATAATTGTTATGATTAAACCGTAATATTTAGCAAATGAAATCAAATCGATCTAATTAATGACCAACAAAATTAGTAGAGACTAATTTTGAGTTCTAAATCAGTTTAGTTAATTAGTTTGAATTTAAATGAGATTTAAATGTTGATAATGATTTTTAATGGTTAAAAATCAATAAATCCCGAAAAAATCGAGCTACAATGAGCATGAATGAATTTAGGACGATTTTGGCATGAATTTTTGCAGCAATTTATTTAATTTATGGTTGAATGAATGAATGTCATTTATTTAATAATTTATGCAAATTTTGTACCTAGTATGGCCTAGTTATTTTTAATCGTTATTACCCGTAATGTAAGGGAATAACTGTTTGGTTGTAATTTTATTGCGATCTTGTATCGCCGGTTTGTATAATTTAATAATTTTATTTTATAGAATAAATGTATAATAGGAATTTGTATATTTGTATATTTGTAATTATTTTTATGAAGACCGGTGACTCCCTCAAGACGGTGCCATTTTGGAAGGTGTTCCAAGTGAAGAGGCAAGTGACCAAGGAGTTGGTTTCCAAATTTGTAACTATCTAGTTAATTTTGATTAGCTAGGTGGCCATACTAGGATTTTATTGTTGCTTGGTTGCTTGTTTTATTTCCGCTCATGCCAAAATCGTCACACACGTCACACATGCATTTAATTTACCGTTATTGTCAATTCAACGTTATTCTCAATTCACCGACTTAGTTCACTTATAGGGAATTAATAACTAAATTGACAAGATCTCTCACATGTTTAAAAATTGAGATTAGCCTTACCAATTAATAACACCTATGAATCCCGTGTTCATTAGGGCTACCACGCTCGTGGGTCCCTTTTTACCTCGGGTAAGTAGGGTGATACGATCACAAGCTAAAATTGGATTGGACTCAACGAGATAAGCGCTATCTTGGGACTAGGAGATGGATTTAGTTGAAATCCGTCAACCAAGAGTTCTAAGGGTAGAATTAGTCAAGTAACGACTTACCATTTCTAGATAAAAAGTAGCATGCGATTACTATTTTTATTTAAAGATGGGTCTTGGAATCATTTATATAATTTAGTGAGAGGTCATTATATGAATGCTTAACTTGTTAAAATGTTTTTCAAGTAAATTAACAATGAATGGTTATATATTTCTTTTTGTTGTAGTTACCATATTCGCATAATGTCAA
>JAIUZE010067441.1:0-19920 GCA_022085475.1 Heliosperma pusillum
ATAGTGCGCCACATAATAAATCTTATTAAGGAATATAATTGGGATATTTATTGACTAAATATATGATTAGTCAGTTGATTAACGTAAATCAATAACGGTTGGCTGACTAGAGTTTGACGTTATTGTCGTTTGACGGCGGTGATCAACTGATCCCTTTCGGTCACACCTACAGGATGAAATCCAAATAGTAACTAATTATTTGTATACGATACAGTTAATTAGTACATTACATATATTCGATATGTACGAGAGTTAATTGTTAGAAATTGAGTTAAGAACTCAAATTCGATTAAGTTTATTTTTCAATTATTCGATAATTGACTAATAAATTTATATCTTATTTTAATATGATTAAATAAGATTTAACTTAGTAATTAATCGTTAAATTACTAAATTAGTTGAGGTTTTGAGATAGAGGTAATTAGTTAATTATATTTACAAGGAGTTGTAAAATAAATTAACTAAGCATTGTGGGACCCATTATATATTGATATAATGGTAAAATATTCCTTAAAATGTTAAGTACATATTATTTATTTAATTGAGTCATATAATTGTTATATGATCAAATTAACACTTAATTATACAAGATAATTAACCATATGATCAATAAGTATTTGTGAGACAAATATCAAAAATCAAAATGGACCAAACTAGGCCATAATGGTCGGTTAGATTGTAGTTACATGGTGATGATTGTTGTTCTTGTTTTCACTCTTTAGTTACAAATTGAAAGTGACATATCAAGTAGTAATAATCATCACTTATACTACAACACTCCACTCTAATGCATGTGATCAAAATAAAACAAAATAAGAGTCCTTTTATGGACAAGATGATCCGGCCAAAGTGGCCTTATAATGAACAATGGTTGTTCATTTTTTGATCACTTCATTTTGTACAATTTTACACTTCTCTCTAAAATCCTTACTCTCACTAAAACTCTCATATACTAATATTTCTTAAGTATTACTAGTGTAGTAATATAGTCTAATATTAGTAGTATATCATCTATCTTATTATCTAGTTAATAATAAGGGTAGATTATTTGGTGTCATCTTGGTGCAACTTGAAGGAGGTCTTCTAGTTTGGAGATTTCTTGTTCATCCATATTATTAGCTCAAGAACAACAAGAAGGAGTTCTTTTTGTGCCCATATTATTTCCATATCAATGTGAGGAAATTTCTTCTCTTATATAAATGTCTTTATATTTGCATGCATGTTACATAGATCATTATAAACTAAATTAATAAGTAATTTAGTAAATAATTAGAGGAGTCTAATCAAGGTCTATGGACTTTCACAATTCTCCACCATTAGATCTTATGGAAATAAAGGGCTGAGATTAAGCCTACCTCACCTTATATAAAATTCTGATAATAAGCATCTATCACCATAATTAAATCACTTTATCTCTCTAAATAATTCATCTCTGTAAATAACGCATCTCTGCAACTGAGTTTCCCCTGCAAACCACATTGCTTATGTCATCAATTAACATTTCAAACTTCTTGCCTATCTGAAGATATTTCACGACGGATTAATGGTGAATTCATTATTAGCATGCATGATTCCAGCAATTGATGATTAATTCAATTGAATCAACGAGATTATAATACGCCTATCTTCATGTTTATTTTTAGGTTTTGATTAGTTACTTTTTCTTTAAATCGTCACATTAGTCATGGTTTGATGCTAAATTGCTGGATATTTTGAGATCTAATGTTATTTTTATAATCTATTGATGTAAATCTGGGTATAATTTGGTAGTGCCTTTTTCAGATTTGTTGTACATTTACATTATTCTTTCTCATGTTCTATTGATTGTCTTCTTTTCAGATTTAAGGTAGTTCAACATTTTTTTTATTATGTTAAAATCTCAAAATAGAGAGTGAGATGCACGTGAAGTCGTAGTTATTTCTAATGTGGCCTATTGTTGAGCACAAATTCTCATTTGTGACGGACCGACCCGTCGTAAGCTTGCGACGGGTCAAATCCCCCTCACAAAGAGCAATTGGGGGGCAAATGGGGTACAAATGGAGCCCCTCACTTGCCTTACCACGTGCTCTTTGTGAGAGAGATTTGACTCGTCGCAAGCTTGCGGCGGGTTGCCCCGTCACAAGCAAGACTTATTGATTGTTGAGTTAGGGCGTTCACAATTTGTTGAGTCAGGGTGTTCACAATTTTGTGTGTTTCTCCTATATTTTTAGTTGGGTGATGCTAATTGTAAAATTATAAGACAATACAATACCACTGCAACATCTCCGTTTCATTTAATGGATCCATAGCATTGTAACGTTGTTACTGTAACATGCATACTATGTAAGCCAGTTAAAATAGTGTAATACAGTAACAATGAGTTGTGTGCTCTTGACCTTGTCGAGGAAAAGAGTTATGAATAAATATTTTTTTTCTCACTTATGGGGCTTTTGTCCTCCCAGGTAACCACACCCACCATAAGATATCGTACATCCCTAATCCAACCCTAAACTATTTTCCATCTCACTTGTGATGTTTTTGTCCCTGATTGTAACCGCACATATGACAACGTTCAGTTTTTTTGTTGTGCTCTCGGCCTCACAGAGTAAATCTAAAATTTAAAGGTAAAGACGATTTTTCTATTTTCAAAGTAACAATGTTACAGTAACATGGTGTGTCTATTTTTAAAGTAACAATGTTACAGTAACATCATTTACACATTATAGTATGTAACAATGATACAGTAATCGTGTTACTGTAACTAATATTATGACTCATCAAAGCTTCAAAGTGTATTAGCTTGAAAATATGATGTGGAAAATTAAAATAGTAGTCTAATTGTTTACCATTGACGATGTTCTTATAACATCACTGATTCATCGGAACAACATAATACTACCGCAACATCTCCGTTTCATTTAATTCATCAGAAAGGATCCATAGCATTGTAACGTTGTTACTGTAACATGCATACTATGTAAGCCAGTTAAAATAGTGTAATACAGTAACAATGAGTTTTCATTTTTATGTGTGCTCTTGACCTTGTCATGGAAAAGAGTTATGAATAGATATTTTTTGTCTCACTTATGGGGCTTTTGTCCTCCCATGTAAACACACCCACCATAAGATATCGTACATCCCTAATTTAACCCTAAACTATTTTCCATCTCACTTGTGATGTTTTCGTCCCTGATTGTAACCGCACATATGACAAAGTATTACCTGTCACTTCCTTACGTTCAGTTTTTTTGGTGTGCTCTCGGCCTCACAGAGTAATTCTAAAATTTAAAGGTAAAGATTATTTTTCTATTTTCAAAGTAACAATGTTACAGTAACATCGCATGTCTATTTTTAAAGTAACAATGTTACAGTAACATCATGTACACATTATAGTACTCCCTCCTAGTCACTCATTTCTTCCCCTTTCCCTTTAACACAAAAATTAAGGAAATGAATTTGGACCACACAAAACACACTACCCCACATACAAATGAATTTAGACCACACAAAACACACAACCCCACATCCAAAAAGGGAAAGACGGAAGAAAACCCTACTTACCCAATAAGGAAAAAGGGAAGAAATGACCGACTAGTAGGGAGTATGTAACAATGATACAGTAATCGTGTTACTGTAACTAACATTATTGACTCATCAAAGCTTCAAAGTGTATTAGCTTGAAAATTTGATGTGGAAAATTAAACTATTAGTCTAATTGCTTACCATTGGCGATGCTCTTATAACATCACTGATTCATCGGAACAACATAATACTACTGCAACATTTCCGTTTCATTTAATTCATCAAATATGATCCATACCATTGTAACGTTGTTACTGTAACATGCATACTATGTAAGCCAGTTAAAATAGTGTAATACAGTAACAATGAGTTTTCATTTTTATGTGTGCTCTTGACCTTGTCAAGGAAAAGAGTTATGAATAGTATTTTTTGTCTCACTTATGGGGCTTTTGTCCTCCCATGTAACCACACCCACCATAAGATATCGTACATCCCTAATCCAACCCTAAACTATTTTTCATATCACTTGTGATGTTTTCGTCCCTGATTGTAACCGCACATATGACAAAGAATTACCTGTCACTTCCTTACGTTCAATTTTTTTGGTGTGCTCTCGGCCTCACAGAGTAATTCTAAAATTTAAAGGTGAAGATTATTTTTCTATTTTCAAAGTAACAATGTTACAGTAACATCGTGTGTCTATTTTTAAAGTAACAATGTTACAGTAACATCATTTACACATTATAGTATGTAACAGTGATACAGTAAACGTGTTACTATAACTAACATTATTGATTCATCAAAGTAACATGAGAAAACATATTCAAGTGCCAATTTTCATTCATTTCAAAAACAAAAGATAAGTGGCTTTTGATATGCTAATTTGATCACAACAATGTACAAAGTTTACAAGCAATCTACATCATAATCACACATCAAATTATCACAACAATGTTAAAGTCTCTAATAACATTTGAGCTTCAATAACATAGGCTTCTTCACGACTTTTAAACGAAGAACAAACACCTGACATTTAAAACAAACATACGGCCATTAATGATTAAAACAGATACAAAATTCCATGGTCCATAATCAATGTTAAAACATAATTTGTTGGTTTATAGCAATGTTATATACGGAGTCTACAATATCAAATTTATTTGGAAACAACCCAACAACATAAAACCGTGATGTTACATCAGCAAATAGCCAAATACACAATGTTACAACCATATTGTAATTTCAGTTAAATAATAATTATCATTCATCAATAAATTATCCAATACAATAATGATGGTACAGTAACAATATTACAGCAACTAGTGTCAAGTATTTTAAACAACACAAAATCTCGTTTGTGACGGTCATTATCAGTTACAAGCTTGTGACGGGTCGGATCCCTCCCACAATTGATTTCCCACTTACCCTCCCACTTGCAAACTTGTGAGAGGGATTCGACCCGTCACAAGCTTGTGACGGATAGATCAGTCACAAGTAAGACTAATTGTTTAAACAAAGCTAAAGTATCCTCACAATTTACAACTTCAGACAAGGTAACAACAATGATCTTACAAATATTAATTATACAGTAAAAGCACACAAGGTAGAAAACAACACTAGTAATAGACTATTCAATAGAGATAGAAGATCGATATCTGTTTGAAAGCTGTGAATGTTCATAGTTAAATTACAAAAAATCAAAGTATTTGCATTTTCCACACCCTAACAATAAACAAATTCACAAATCAACGATCTTTTAGAAAATTAACAAACATAATGAAATAAACTCTTGAAAATCATATTAAATATATACTTGGAACAAATCAAGAAATTAATCTAGCATATGAAACAAAAAATAGTGAAGATGAAAAAAAAAGAGAGAGAAATAGAGAATATTACCTCCAATTTGCAAGAGAGAAGAAAAGAAACAAGTTGACTAAGGACGGATGTGAGTTTTAGTCAAATTCATACACTAACAATTGAGAATTGAGATTACCTAAAATATTTGATATAATTAGCCGAACAAAACAATCTGAGCTCTTTTGTTGCATATTTCGATTTAACTTTACACTAGCATTTGAGAATTGAGATTACCTAAAATCTCGTTGAAGAAATGAAATTGATGCTTCAATGGATAATAAATCAAACTTGCAATTGAAACAATTGTTCTTGTCCTTTGATTTGGATACATAAAATCTCACAGCTTAATATTATTGATTTAATTGCTCTCACCGCTTAATACAATTGATTTAATTGCAGATATTTGATGAATTTTTTCTTTCGATTTGGCTGCTTTCGATTAGAACAGAGAAAAATTGGAAAGAAATAAACTAGAGAGAGATTGTATTTCAATTTGCAGTTAGAAATTCTAGCAGGTTAGGAAAGTCAAGCGAGGCAGCATCTTATTTTCAATTAATTAGGATCGTTGATCTCATTAGATCCTACGGTCCTTGAAAGTAGGACGGACTCACCTAAGAAGGTAGACTCACCGGATGCTCTCTCTCTCTCTCTCTCTCTATATATATATATATATATATATATATATAACATGCAATGAGATTGACCAATATATATTTAAACACATCTGATAAACCCAAGGACAAACTCAATAATTAACGGCTAATACTTTGCGATTCACATAATGGTCAATCTCATAAATTCATTATCGCAATACCGTTTCATATAAATTTTTTTAAATATCACGTAGATAGTTTTTGTCAACATTATGTATGTCCTTTAGATTTATGTTTGATTATGCTTATTTCTTTTTCAATGAACAGAGCGAACTTGTGCAACAGGAGTTCAATGTCATGACCATCCAAGCCATGTTCAGAGCAGCCATGACAACAAGAACCACAATCCAAGCTCAAAAACCTTCTTAACAAGCTATGTTAATGCCTTATAAAGTCCAAACCACAACCAGTCAAGCCAGGACAGAACCACAGCAAGCAACAACAACCCAGCCAGCCACAAGGATACCAGACATCAGCACTTGACTTGGACAGGGTCCAAGGGTGCCTTCCAAGCATAAGAAAATCAAACCAAGGGTCGGGCATTGTCCTAGGGAGGGTCCTTAGCATTTTTGTCCAGGAACTTTTAGCTCAGAAAATGTAAGGATCAAGAGTTGGCCTAGGGACCAATTTCAGCTGACCAGCATTGTAGTCTTTTGAGGAGTAGATAATCTGTCACTATCAATCTTTCTGTTTTGACCAAGCAAGCTTCAAAAACCTTGGCTGAACCTTTTGGAAGTCTTACCATTTCAGTTCAGAGCCAGGAAAACGCAGCAAGAAGTCCACCCTCAGCCCAAAAGCAGCCAGAAAGCAGCCAAAAGCAAGCAAAGGATGATTGTCTCATTATGCTACTTTAAGTTAGTTTCATTTATGTTTTCTGTAAAGTACTTTATATTTCCTGTCTTCTTTTGAAAGCCAATTGTGGCCCTAGATGTAATGGAGAGCAAGATGTATTCTCATTGCCTATATAAGACTTATTTCTAATGAATGAAAGACAGATTTGAAGAACATTTAAAAACTGAAACCCTATTTCTGTTTAAAGCTCTTGGTTGTGTGCTGGAATAATCTTCTTTTGCTGCGTGCTGGGAAGTGAGTCTAGGTCCTTTGCTGTGTGCTGGGATCAAGTCTCAACCCTTAATCATTGGCTGTGTGCTTTGGTTAAGGTCCTATCTGTCCTTGTTATTCAGCATTCAGTCCAAAAACAGAAACAGTTTGTGTGTGTTCAAAACCATAGCTAAACTTGCCTCATTGTCCCTTGTTTTCTGAATAATTTCAGTGCAAATTGGTTATCAGAGCTTTGGTTTGTGAGTACATTTCCCTAACTACATTAAAAATACAAAAACAACTATGAGTGAAGAGAGAGTGGCAAGGCTTGAAACCACAGTTCAAGGCATTGCTAGAACTGTGATGGAGATTACCAGATCCTTCAATGAATTCCTAGATGGTGAGCTCGACAATGATATAAGAGGAGGCAGAGGTCGAGGAAGGAGAGCACCAGTGCCACCTGTTGGAGGAAGGAGAAGACCCCCCTTGGAACTAGAGGATACTTCAGAATCAGATGGCTCAGAGCAGGATCTCCCATGATACCATGATAAAGATCTAAAGGTAGAAATTCCTGACTTTCTAGGTAGCATGAACCCTGATGACTTCCTAGACTGGTTAAGTTCAGTAGAAAGGATCTTTGAATTTAAAGGATACTCTGATAAGAAGGCCTTTAAAATCGGTATTATGAAATTAAAGGGATATGCCTCACTGTGGTATGAAAAGATGAAAAATCAAAGGAATAGAAAGGGTAAAGAACCTGTTAAGTCCTGGTCTAAGTTGAAAAAGAATCTTAAGGATAAGTTTGTGTCTAGGGACTACACCCAGGACATGTTCATAAAACTGAAACACCTTAAACAAGACCAAAGGCCTGTTGAGTCTTACCTAAGAGACTTTGAACAACTCACCCTACAATGTGAGGTTTTTGAGAAACCTGAGCAGAAGATAGCTAGGTTTTTAGAAGGACTTGATGAGAGGGTGGCTAGCAAAGTTAAACTTCACAATATCTATTCCTTTGAGGAAGCTGTCAACTTGTCCCTAAGGGTGGAGAAATTGGGAAAGGGGAAGGCCAGTGCCTCTAAGACACCCTCCAGAACACCTACCTACAAGCCTTATGTTAGGGCTAGGATAGGAGACCCTGTCATCCCGGCTAAACTACCTGTCACTGTTGATAAAGGCAAGGCTGTTGAGTCTAGCCAGAAGAAAACCATTCCCCTCACGAAATGTTTTCAGTGTCAAGGGTATGGTCATTATGCTAGGGAGTATCCTACTAAGAGGGCTCTTAGCACCCTGGATGTGGTACAATGGGGAGAGGATGAGATATTGGTGTGTAACGATGAAATGAAGGAAGCTGAAATGGAGGCTAGTAAGGAGTTGGTAGAGCCTGATGCTATGTTAAGCTTGGTCACATGGAGAGTGATGCATACACAACCTCAACCCTTAGAGGAAGATCAGAGGCACCAGATCTTTAGGACCAGGTGTACCATCAAAGGAAGGGTCTGTAATCTAATTATAGATGGGGGGAGTTGTACCAATGTTGCCTCCAAAACCCTGGTAGATAAACTGACCCTGCCCACCAAAGACCACCCTCACCCTTACAAACTTAGGTGGTTGAACAAGGGGGCTGAAGTGAGGGTTGACCAGCAGTGTATTGTACCATTCTCCATTGGAAAAGGGGTATGTTGATGAGGCTCTGTGTGATGTGCTTCCAATGGATGCCTGTCACCTTCTACTGGGTAGACCTTGGGAGTTTGATAGGGATGCTGTCCACCAGGCAAGAGAGAATACTTATTCTTTCAAGTTTTGGAAGAAGAAGACCATATTGGCTCCTTTGCCCCCTACCTTGAAAGGAAACCCCCCTCTTATGACTGAGACTGCTAAGGAGGTCTTACTGCTAAGTGAATCAGAGATGGTGCATGAGTTGAATGATCTTAGGCCAGTGTATGTGCTCCTCACCAAGGAAGTTTGGGTGGTTCTTAATCATGTTCCTGAGGAGGTGCAGGCTTTGCTGAAGACCTATGAGGATGTTTTCCCTGATGAACTCCCTAGTGGGTTGCCTCCACTTATGGGGATTGAGCACCATATTGATTTGGTACCTGGGGCTGTCCTGCCAAACAAGCCTGCCTACAGAAGTGACCCCAAAGCAACACAAGAGCTTCTGTCTCAGGTGGGAGAACTGCTGAGCAAGGGGTATGTCAGGGAGTCTCTTAGCCCTTGTGCTGTGCCAGCATTGCTAGTGCCTAAGAAAGATGGGACCTGGAGGATGTGTATAGATAGCAGGGCAATCAACAACATTACCATTAAGTACAGGTTCCCCATTCCTAGCCTTAATGACATTTTGGATGAACTGAGTGGGGTTCAGGTGTTTACCAAAATTGATTTGAGGCAAGGATATCATCAGGTGAGAATTAGAGCTGGAGATGAATGGAAAACTGCATTCAAGACCAAACACGGGCTGTATGAGTGGCTAATGATGCCTTTTGGGCTCTCAAATGCCCCTAGCACATTCATGAGACTGATGACAAAAGTATAAAGGCCCTATTTGGGGAAGTTCATTGTGGTCTACTTTGATGACATTCTAGTCTACAACTCCAACAGGAGAGAGCACTTACAACACCTGAAACTATTATGTGAAGTTGTGAGGGAGAACAAGCTATATGGCAAGCTAGAAAAGTGCACTTTTATGCAGCCTGTAGTTCACCTCTTTGGGTTTATTATCTCAAAAGATGGAGTGGCTGTTGACCCTGAGGAGGTAAAAGCAATTAGGGAATGACCTATACCTAAGACTGTGACTGAGGTCAGGAGTTTTCATGGGTTAACATCATTTTACAGAAGGTTCATTCAAAGTTTCAGCTCCATTGTGGCTCCCATCACTGAGTGCATGAAGAAAGAAGAGTTCAACTGGGGGAGAAAGCTGAGAAGTCCTTCAACTTAATCAAGGAACTGCTGTGTAGGTCTCCTGTGCTGGGTTTGCCTGATTTCAGCAAGTTATTTGAGGTAGAGTCTGATGCTAGTGGGCTTGGAATTGGGGCTGTACTGGTACAAGAAAAGAAGCCAATTGCCTATTTCAGTGAGAAGTTGAGTGGAGCCAGGCTAAACTACTCTACCTATGACAAAGATTTTTATGCCATAGTGAGTGACCGGACCTGTCGCGAGCCCATACAAAGATAAATTACCCAGACTAGGCTAATAACAAATTAATGTAATTAGGGAAGTAGGGGTCGATCCTCAGGGAGATGGTGTTTCCTATAGAATATGAAATGTCTCGCAATCGGGTTTTATCTAACGAGTTTCTGGGTTTTGGGATTATGATGTCTAAACTAACAAAAAGCATAAATGAAAACAAAATAAAAGCAATTGAAGATGAAAGCAATAAAGCAAATGATGAATTAACAATAGTGAAACGCATCTAGGGAAGTAGGTTCACACATGTAGATTGACATATTGATGAAATTGGATTTAAGACATGCAAATAATTCATTGTGAGTTCGTAAGAATGATGTGTTCATTACAATCCCAGATCAGATGGTCTAGCAGGCTTTTAGGCAATTTACTAGGTCTTAATCCACCATGTCATGCTTTGTCTATTCAATTCTCGTATCTCTACCTTGGAAAAGAATTCCATGCTAGTCAATGATTTTGATCAGGAATCGTCAACTATCGTTATAGTCCAAACATGCATAGACACAATGTTTTAAAAGCACAATTTCTTTTTTGCAATTAACATCTTTTAATCAATCTAACATGGCTACCCTACACCCTAGAAAGGTGACTACTCACTCATGATAATGTTTAAATCTAAGATGAAGTTAATAACAAAAACTAGGATAGACATGTTTATTTGGTTTTGACAATAGTTAAGACTCTTTATATGACGATAATAACGACGCTAAATTGATAATCTAATGAAATGAAATGACGATTATAACAACGCAAAAATGAATCTAAGATAATATGTATGGAAAATAACAATCAAATAGAAATACCTAAGTGACGATCAACAACGAAAGCGAGAACAATAATAGAAATCCCTTGCATAGAATAATCGTTCCTTGAATTACAACACTTGTACCCAACAAAGTAGATTACAAAGATTGAAATTCTTATTGATCTAAGCTAAGATTCTAATGTAGAGAGGACAGACATAAACTAAGAACTAAAGATGAAAAGAAGAAGAAAATGGTCTAAACTAGAATTTCTAAACTAAAGAGAAGAGAAAAGATTATTCTAAAGAGGATGTAGAAGAGATGTGTGAAGAGGATTGTGTGTTGATGTTGTGGCTGGAGCATCCTTTATATAGCATTAGGGTTTCGTGGGGAAGGGGTCGAGCCTTGAACATATAGGACAAAAGAAGGAAGTTGAAGCAATTTGCTCGAAGCAGCAGGGATACCCGATCGGGTACACACTTACCCGATCGGGTAAGTTGTCATCTAGAAGCTTTGACTCTCGTTTCATCTCCCTTTGCTTATGACTTGACTTCCAACATCCCCCTTGACCTCTTGAGTCGGGTTTGTTGATAGGGTTTGATGTAAAGCGATGAATTATTCGCCTAACCGATTGATCTTCCGACAACTGCAACATCGTCTTTACTTCTTCTTTCTTTTGAATCGGTGAACTTTCTTGAAATGCCTTTGACATGGTCAAGCTTGCTTCTTCAAATCGTCGGGTTCTAGGCAAATGCTCGGGAATATAGAAAAAGGGCGTAGAAGCGTCACTTTCCCTACAAAACAGGTTAGAACATAGGAATTCGCCTAGAAGACGATATTAGCTCATAAAAAGGCTTAACAAAGCACAAATGATATACAAAAACGAGCTTAATTGGGGGTTAAAATCATACAAATATTCACTTATCAAATTTCCCCAAGCTAAACCTTTGCTTGTTCTCAAGCAAACATAACAAACAATACCAGGACAAGGGTTGCAAGCATTGGCTACTACACCATCAAGAAACAAATCTCAACGTAAAACTTTGAAAACATAATGAATCATAACCCAAAAACAACGTGGGCAAGAATGATACATAACATGGCTGAGATTTACATAACGGCGTAGCACAAAGAACTGCACTATAGAATTTTCGGCTCTTGCATGATCTTTTGACAAATGGACTCTCACGGCACACTCGAACACTCATTGCATGTAAAAGGTGATTTATTTATGTGTAAATGTTTTTGAGACACTCACCTATCTACGACTTATGAAAATGTGTCCGCAGTCTAATATGGTAAACAATTCAAAACACAAGTCAAAGATCACAATGCACATAGAAAAGAAGCCGAAAAGGAATGAAGAAGGTTTTGGGAAATGGGTGAAAGGTGGACAAACAGTTATGGTCATGTGAAGGTTAGAGTGAGCTAGCAACTGACCAATGATAAATGAATACTCAATCCAAACTTTCGGTTAATTCCCAAAAGACGAAAAACGAAGCCAGACTGAACAAGTGGCTTATTACGCATGAAACACAAGGGTAAACTCCTTCTATTGATTTGACATTTTGAGGAGATACTCACAACTTCTTCTTTTATTTCTTCTTTTTTTTCGATTTTTTCTATTTTTTTCTATTTTTTTCTCGTTTTTCTGTTTCATTTTTTTTTTGTTCTTTTTTTTTCTTTTGAACATAACTTCACTTCTTGAACATTTTCGTTCTCCCAAATTCACTTTGTGATGAAGGACAAATCTTCTCAAAATAGCACCCATACACCATAGTCTAGCTACTAGCTCAAAAGGTAGGCAGTTTTTTATATGTAGCTATTATTTTGTGAAGCATTTGTATGAAGAGGCTAATTTTGATGGGCAATTCAAAGTGAAAAAGGTTTCAAATCTTAGTGAATCATGAATGCAATGCTTATAGAAATGAAATGAGAACCATACTTATGCGTTTTGACATGACACACATCACAAGGAGAACTACACATACCTAGATGAGACTGGGTATGGATGTACCAGTCTAAGGAGGTTCTACCTTACAATATATGTAACTTGCCAAATGTCAAGATCAAGCGTACTCATCTATAGATTCATTCCATGCCTACTGTGTACAAGACTTCCCCATGTATGCACAATTCAATGAATATTGAATCATTATCTTTTGAAAGCTCTAAGTTTGGGAAATGTAACATGATAGCATAGTAAACAGGCAAGCAAAGCATGAAAAGCATTCAAGGATGTTCAAAATTTTAAAATTTTCTCTTTTCTTATTCAAAATTTGAAAAATATAAACAACTAAAATGAAGAATGGGAAAATGCAATCCCTCCCCCAAGCTAAACATCACATTGTCCTCAATGTGAGCACAAATACTAAATAAGCAACGAGATGCTTAATGGAAAGAAGGGTAAAAAGGGAAAAATATGAAAGAAAAATTGAAGCTTACTTAGTGAGCGTGGACTCCCCCAAGCTAGTCTTTTGGACTCGACAAGGAAGGTCTTCATAGATTCTTCAAAAACTCATTCATCTGCAAAGTAAGTCTAACAAAACAACGAAAAAGGGAAAGCAAAAATAAAATGCAAAAAGAAAGGAAACACGGGTTGCCTCACGAGAAGCGCTGGTTTAACGTCTCGCTCGACGAATTCTTCTATGAAATCATTCTGGTTGGGGATTGACGCTCTATATAGACAATATCTAAGCAGCCGATGATAGAATTGCTATAGTAGAGTTTCAGTCCGTGTCCATTAACCTTGAATTTTTCACCATTGCTAGCCATTATTTCCACATCGCCATATTTGCTCACATATGTGACAGTGAATGGTCCAGACCATCGTGATCGAAGTTTTCCCGAAAAATTTTTCAAACGGGAGTTGAAAAAAAGTACTTGGTCACCGACATTAAATTCTTTCCTGATTATCCTCTTGTCGTGCCAACGCTTCGTTTTCTCTTTGTATATCCTAGAATTCTCATAAGCTTGTAAACGAAATTCTTCTAGCTCATTGAGTTGCAAAAGTCGTCTATCAGCGCTAAGCTTAGTGTCTAAGTTGAGTTCTTTGATAGCCCAGTAAGCTTTGTACTCTAACTCGAGAGGAAGGTGACAAGCCTTTCCATAAACTAACCGATAAGGAGATGATCCAATCGGGGTTTTGAAAGCTGTACGATAAGCCCATAAGGTGTCATCGAGCTTATTACTCAAATCTGTTCTAGATCTTGAGACTACTTTTTAAAGAATTGTTTTCAACTCTCTATTCGAGACTTCTACTTGACCGCTGGTCTGAGGGTGGTAGGCTAAACCTCGTCTGTGATACACACCATACTTGGCAAACAGAGTGTCTAACTGCTTTTCTCCGAAATGAGTTCCTCGATCACTTATCACGGCTCTGGGTACACCAAAACGTGGAAAGATGATTTTCTTAAATAGTCGTATCACAACTTTAGCATCATTGGTGGGGGGTGGCAATTGCTTCTACCCACTTCGAAACATAGTCAACAGCGACTAAGAAGTAACGATTTCCATTAGAAGAGGGAAATGGTCCTTGATAGTCAATACCCCAGACATCGAATATTTCAACTTCTAATATGCCGTTTTGAGGCATTTCATGTCTCTTGGATATTTGACCATTCGTTGACAAGCGTCACAAGTCATAACAAAGTCTTTGGAATCTTTAAACATCGAGGGCCAGAAAAACCCGGATTGTAAGACTTTGGCTACGGTCTTGGACGGACCATGATGACCACCATAAGCAGATGAGTGACATCCTTCTAAAACTCCTTTAACTTCCCACTGGGGGATACATCGTCTATAAAGACCATCTGAGCATTGCTTGAAACGATAGGGGTAATCCCAAACAAAGAATTTTGCATCATGCAAAAATCTCTTTCTTTGGTTATAAGAAAGGTCAGAAGGTAGCTGGCGACTGACAAGAAAATTGGCAATATCAGCATACCAAGGAGAAGAGTCCGCAATTGCCATTAATGAATCATCAGCGAACGAATCATTAATTGGCGTTGGTAATCCTATTTCAGTAACTCTTATCCTTGAGAGGTGGTCAGCGACTACATTCTCTGCTCCTTTCTTATCCCGGATCTCTAGATCAAACTCTTGAAGGAGTAGGATTTATCGGATAAGTCTAGGTTTTGCCTCTTTCTTTGAAAGCAGATATTTCAAGGCAGCATGGTCAGTATAGACAATGACTTTTGATCCTATAAGGTATGAACGGAATTTGTCTAAGGCATAGACAAAGGCAAGAAGTTCTTTCTCAGTGGTGGCATAGTTGATTGCATGAGGGAAATTTTCCTTTCTTTGCCCTAAATCAACTCCTACGGCATAATCACTTGCATCGCACATCAGTTCAAAAGGCAGATTCCAATCAGGTGACTGGATTATAGGTGCGGTGATTAAAGCACGTTTGATCTTGTTGAATGCCTCAAGGCATTCCTTTGTGAAATTAAAAGGTGCATCCTTGAAAAGGAGCTCAGTCAGGGGCTTGGCTATTTTTGAGAAATCTTTTATAAATCGTCAGTAGAAACCGGCGTGGCCAAGGAAACTTCTGATTCCTTTTACATTAACAGGTGGTGGTAACTGTTCAATAACTTGGATCTTAGCTCGATCCACTTCTATACCTCTTTCAGAAATGATGTGTCCTAAAACTACACCTTCGTTCACCATGAAGTGACACTTTTCCCAATTGAGGACAAGGTCGACTTCTTCACAGCGTTTTAGAACTCTGGATAGATTTGTTAAACAATTATCAAAGGTAATGCCATAGACACTAAAGTCGTCCATAAATACTTCCATGATAGATTCAACAAAATCTGAGAAGATGCTGGTCATGCAACGCTGGAAAGTTGCAGGTGCATTACACAAGCCAAATGGCATTCTGCGATAAGCGAAAGTACCATAGGGACAGGTGAAAGTGGTTTTCTCTTGGTCCTCAGGGTGGATAGGAATTTGGAAAAATCCTGAGTAACCATCTAGATAGCAGAAGTACTTGTGACAAGCTAACCTCTCTAGCATTTGATCAATGAAGGGCAGAGGATAGTGATCTTTTCTGGTTGATTGATTCAGCTTCCTGTAATCAATACACATACGCCATCCCGTCACAATCCTTGTGGGGATGAGCTCATTCTTCTCATATTTCACTACTGCTGTTCCTCCTTTCTTGGGAACAACTTGAACATGGCTAACCCATTTTGAGTCAGAGATTGCATAGATTATGCCAGCATCTAGCAATTTCATAACTTTAGTTTTAACTACTTCTTGCATGTTGGGATTAAGACGACGTTGACCTTGAACGCAAGGTTTTTGGCCTTCTTCTAAGTTGATTCTATGCATGCAAAAGTCGGGGCTTATGCCAGTCAGATCTTCAAGTTTGTATCCTATTGCCTTTTTATGCTTTCTCAAGACAGTCAATAGTGAGGTTAACTGATTTTCATCTAGGAGAGCACTCACTATGACTGGGCAATATTCAGATTCATCTAAAAAGGCATATTTTAGATTTGAGGGAAGAGGTTTTAGTTCAGGTTTATGTACTTCTGCCTTGGCAGAAGTATCAATTAAGCTTATGAACTTTTGAACTTCTTCTGATGGTATTTCTTTTCCAGTCAGGTCTTCTTTCAGCTCACTGATCTCAAAATTGTCGTTCTCAGAGATATCCTCCAACAATAAGATTGCTTCTAAAGGATCCTCAATTATTGATGGATACAGAGATTCATCAATAATTGAGTCGACAATATCAATGAAACAGCAAGGTTCTTCAAGCATAGGGCTTTTCATTGCACTGTTTAAGTTATAGGTGACTTTATCATCACCTATTTCTAATGTCAGTTTTCCATTCTTGACATCGATTACTGCTCCCGCAGTGTGTAGAAATGGCCTTCCTAAAATGATAGAGATTTGCGAATCTTCAGCCATATCTAGCACAATGAAATCGACGGGAATGAAAAATCTCCCTACTTTGACAGACACATCTTCTAAAACTCCCATAGGTTGTTTTAGAGAACGGTCTGCCATTTGCAGAGTTATACTAGTGCATTTGAGAATTCCCATATTCAATTTTTCACAAATGGAATAGGGCATGACGCTTACACTAGCACCTAGATCGCATAAAGCTTTATCAATTATGTAGGTGCCTATAGTGCAAGGTATAGAGAAACTACCAGGATCCTTTAACTTAGGAGGGTCTTATTTTGCAATAACGCGCTGCATTCAGCTGTGAATGCTATGATTTCAACATCATCTAAAGTCCTCTTCTTTGTCAGGATATCCTTCATGAATTTCGTGTAAGAAGGGATTTGAGTGATTAATTCAGTGAAGGGAACCGTTACTTGGAGGGTTTTGACTACTTTCATGAATTTACTAAACTGGGTTTCCTTATGATATCTCCTCAAGCGTTGGGGAAATGGAACTTGGATTTTGATGGGTTCCTTTCCAGGTTCATCCTTCTTTTCAGGTTTGTTTTCCGCTTCCTTAGCGGTGGATGGTTGGGATTCTTTTTGGCTCTCTACTTGTGTAGGCTCAACTATTGGTTCTTTGAGTTACTGAGGTTCTTTATAAGTGGTACCACTCCTAAGGGTGATAGCATTAGCGGTGTCCCTCGGTTGCTCACCATGAGGTGGGAGTTGGCGTTGTTTTCTTTGGGTGTTAGAGGCAGCCAATTGGGCCATTTGAGTTTCAAGCATCTTGATGGCAGCACTTTGAGCTTGATCACTCTTTTGAAGTTGAGCAAACATTGAATCTTGTTTTTGAACAAGTTGGAGAAGCATGGATTCAATTTTGCTCAAGCTTGAATCATTGGGCTGGCCTTGATTTTGGGGTGGTTGGTGTTGAGGTTGGTGTTGGTAAGGTTGGTTGAAGTTAGGTTGAAATGGAGGTCTTTGGTTTTGAAAACCAGGTGGATTGTAAGGCTTCTGTTGATGTGGTATGAATGGTTGTTGAATCTGATGGTGGGGGTTCTGAATGTTGGTGCTTTTGTAGGACAAAAAAGGATGGTTCTTTGTGTTCTCGTTATAGAAGTTTGAGAAAGCATTGCCCTGCCTATATGGTTGATAGGCATTGACTTGCTCTAGTAAACTCCTACATTCTTGAAAACTGTGCCCTCCAACCCCACATGTCTCACATACTACTACGTGGTTAGTGACGTTAACATATTCCTTGGATTGGGAAGAGCTTCCTACTTGTTGTTGCAGAAGGGCTAATTGGGCTTCTAGGAGTGCTACTTTACTTGAATCGTCCTGCTTGGTTTTGAGCGGCATAGCACGTGAGTTGCTATACTGAGAGTCGTGGATTGCCATTGACTCGATAGTTGTACTAGCTATTTCTAAATCGATTTGATCGAAACGACCATTGTTAGCGGAGTCGAGGATACGACGCGATTCGCCACAACAACCGTTGTAGAAGGTGATAGCTAGGAACCATGAATCAAGGCCATGATGAGGGCATTCTCTTTGTAATTCTTTGTACCTTTCCCATGCCTCATAAAGGCTTTCATCGCCTCTCTGACGGAATCCAGTGATTTGACTCCGTAAGAGTGCGGTTCGTTCTGGTGGGAAGTACTTTTGATAGAAAACAAGAGCTAGACCATCCCAGTCGGCTATTCCTAAGGCAACTTGGTCAAGGCTATTGATCCATAGTTTTGCCTTTCCTGTTAAAGAGAAGGGAAAGAGCATTTCCCTAATCTGCTCTTGGGATACTCCAGTTTGTCTGATTGTGGAGCAATAGTCACAGAAGTTTTGAATATGAAGGTTGGGATCTTCTGTGGCATTGCCACCAAATTGACTTCTTTCTATTAGATTGATGAAGGCAGGTTTGATTTCGAAGTTTTGGGCAGTGATTTGAGGTGTAGCGATACCCCTTGGAAGTGTATCTGCAGTTGGCTTGGAATGGTCTGAAAGCCGAACCATTTTCTTTTGTGAAGATGAAGATGGAGTGTTGGTCGAAAGTTGATTGGTTTCTGAGAATGGAGATGAGAATGGATCTTCTTCTCCTTCGAGATTAGATAAAATATCCGCGTATTTCTCACGAATACGATCTAAACTTGAAGTATCAGAAGCTTTTGAGATTTCGTTGAATAGCTTTAGTTTCCTACGCAGAGTCCTTTCTAGTTCAGGGTCTAAAGAGATAGGGGTCCCTAGTCTAGAAGATCTGGGCATAAGATTGAAAAGCTAAGACGAAAAATCAAGAGAGGTCTAAAGGAATTTGGGTTTCCTAAAGACTAGATAAAACTAATTGCGATAAAAATCACAAGAAAAAATGAAATAAACCGTGCTCCCCGGCAACGGCGCCAAAATTTGACCGGACCTGTCGCGAGCCCGATACAAAGATAAATTACCCAGACTAGGCTAATAACAAATTAATGTAATTAGGGAAGTAGGGGTCGATCCTCAGGGAGATGATGTTTCCTATAGAATGTGAAATGTCTCGCAATCGGGTTTTATCTAACGAGTTTCTGGGTTTTGGGATTATGATGTCTAAACTAACAAAAAGCATTAATGAAAACAAAATAAAAGCAATTGAAGATGAAAGCAATAAAGCAAATGATGAATTAACAATAGTGAAAAGCATTTAGGGAAGTAGGTTCACACATGTAGATTGACATATTGATGAAATTGGATTTAGGACATGCAAATAATTCATTGTGAGTTCGAAAGAATGATGTGTTCATTACAATCATAGATCAGATGGTCTAGCAGGCTTTTAGGCAATTTACTAGTTCTTAATCCACCATGTCATGCTTTGTCTATTCAATTTGCGTATCTTTACCTTGTAAAAGAATTCCATACTAGTCAATGATTTTGATCAGGAATCGTGAACTATCGTTATAGTCCAAACATGCATAGACACAATATTTTAAAAGCACAATTTCTTTTATCCAATTATCATCTTTTTAATCAATCTAACATGGCTACCCTACACCCTAGAAAGGTGACTACTCACTCATGATA
>JAIUZE010067443.1:0-22818 GCA_022085475.1 Heliosperma pusillum
AACTCAAAAACCGTCACAAGTCTAAGGAAGGGGACCCATGGGCTGATTTGGGCCGACTTGACACGGGCCTGGACTAGGCCCACGGCCTAGTTTTGGGCTGTTTTGGCCTTTTTATCGATTTTACTAAAAACCGTTTCTAATTATTTCCCGCATGCTTAACATAATTAAAACCCGTCAAAACAACAACATAACAATCAAACATCGACACAACCCCAAAGACCAAAACCCGGACCCACCATGGACCAACCCAGACCGGGTCTGAACCGGCCTGGACCGGTCTGGTTTGGTCCGGTTTGGGCTGTTTTTCCAGCCAATAATTCGGCCCCCACCACACCTCACACCATATTATTTCTAACATGTTTTAATTAATCAACAACCATTTTTAACATCCAATTCATCCATCATTCATATAAAAAAATCATGATTATAAATAAATCCTCCAAATTTATCAAGAACAACAAACATATTATAAATTCCATACAACTTAAAAATCATCCATCTTATCATACTACTACCAAAAATCATAAGTAACCATAATATGAACAAAAATAAAAGATGAACCAAAAACCAAAGAAATAAAAGCTAAAGGCGATGTTACTAACTAAGATCATAAATAACCATAACATGAACAAAAACTAAAGGCTATGTGACATCATATCGTCGAGTAACTCGGAATCGTTACCTTAGCTTAGCTAAAATCAAGTAGCACCAAAATACTAAGAACTAAGAAAATAAGAAACCCGTCTTCTAGTCTTCTCCTAAAATATACGAGTCACCAAACTCGTCTTCAAAATCTTCCCCTATAAGAAATGACAAGAAAACATTATTAGAACTTAAAACTTGATTTTCCATAATTAAAGTGTTGAAAACGATTTTGTCGGAATTTAAAATAAAACGTACTTGAAGATGGGGAGCGAAGAGGAGATCCTAGAAATATAAGTTAGGACGGATTTAATTAAGAAATGAAGGTTTTATGAAGGTTTTGCTCAAGAACGATGAAGAACGGATGAAGAACGCGAAGAACGCTCAAGAACGATTAAAGAAAGTGATATTTTGATCTTAATTTGATTTGTTGAAAAATGAAAAGTTGTTTGTGAGTAGGAAGAGTGGATGAGCCGTGTAGTTATAGGCAAAAGTGGATGTCGGGTTTTGAAATTGTTGTTACGGAATTGATTCGCGTTTAATAATTATATTACGGTAATCGATTAAATATAATTAGCGATTAAGTTAATTGAACTAAATATCAAGATATTATGTTATTATAAGGAAAAGAAAGAAAATATCAAGCTTAAGAGAGGAGAGAAAAGAGACGTGAGAAATGAAAAGAAAACGGGTCTGTTTTCAAGCGATTGCGGAATTTAAGTTGACAGACCGATAAAGTTACAAATATCTTAGATATTTTTATTAGTTTAATCATATTAATTAAAAGATCTAATATGAGTGGAAAATAGGTGACATGGGGCGTGTGAAATGGGGAGGAATCGGGTCTGATTTTGAGCGATTTGCGTAATTTAAACGGACGGATCGATAAAGCTACAAATATCTTAGATATTTGTATTAGTTTAATCGAAAGAATTAAAATATCTCAAGTGAGTGGAAAACGATGACATGGGCGCGTGACTCATGCCAAAGTCGAGTTTCGAATTTGTTACGGGATTTACGATGAGTCGGGAATAGTTAAATGACGTTCGGTTAAAACCGTAAAAGTTATTCTTTAAATTCCGAATAAATTCAAAATAATTATATTAAATTATGATAAATCTTAATAAATCTAAATAAAAATAAATCAAAAATATTATTTTTTTAAATAAAATTTCGGTCTTCAAACTTACAAGGCGAGTCGGGAAAAAGTCAACGAAAGTCAAAGTCGACTTAAAAGTCGAGAAAAATCAAAGATGACTTAAAAGTCAAGAAAAGTTTATGACGACTTAAAAGTCAAGAAAAGTCAATGACGACTTTAAAAAGTCAAGAAAAGTCAAAGACGACTTAAAAGTCAAGAAAAGTCAAAGATGACTAAAAACGGTCTTTTCATGAAATCTCTCAGAAATTCCAAATACGAACGCGGAATTTCAAAATAAGACTCGGAACAAAAATTCTATTTTAAAAACTTAAGTTCTACTGAAAAGTGTTAGTAAATATTTTCCTAGAAAAATTGGGTACTTTTCGGGTTGTTACAATCATCTTTTCCTGCTATGCAACTTCCTTGATCCCAATGGTCTTGGCAGCACTTATCTCCATAGACTACATCACTGCCAATCCCTGCATTCGTTAGTGTAAATTACACATTATTATTACCGATGCGGTCATTTCGCCACTCGAGATTGTACAATTTACTCAATACGCACGTCGAAGAAATTAAAAGTTTAAATTAGTGATCATTTATACTAAGTACTCCGTAACATAGTAGTCCGTACGTTCTATTGTGTCCATCATCTATTCATCTCAAGTTAGATAGCATAAGTATATGATAATTGTTATTTTCTTTATTACACTTTCAAAGTGACACATTATCTAATTAAGTTAATAACTACAAAAGCAAAAAAAAAAAAGGAAAAATCAAAGGCAACTAACCAAAAAGAAAAAAAATAAGAAAGAAATGAATGAAAATGAGGAAGTATGGATTATATTATACACTGTTATAAGAAATATTGTGCATAATTTTTACATGCATGCATTTCCCACAGTGTAGTTATGTACGACTTACAATGAATTCGTACACACGTAAGTATTATGAAGTGTGTTGTTTCAATAAGAATATAATGTCATAATTTTTATAATCTTAATTTTGTCGAACATTGTACTTAAACTTAACTATTAGCGTATAAGAAAATCAATAATAAAAGAATGTATATATTCATAAATCTAACCCAAGAAAAAGATTAAGCCAATCACGAAAGCAAAAACCATCTTTCCCATCACTGAATAAATATGTTTTTAATTTTGTTTTTCTTTTACGATTCAATAGACAATTTTATATCTTAAATTGAATGTATAATGAAAAGGATTATGATAATACTTTAATGTGAGAAACAGAATGGTGTATTGGTGTATATATAGGTGTATATTATACATATTCGTGTAACCTTGATCAATCTAATCTTTATGAGATCAAGCAAATGTAGAAACAAATTAGCACCTCATGAATGCTTAATTTATCTCCTAATGTATCGTCATAAGTATTAGAAGAGATTAGCTTAGTGTTCAAAACATATGGTTGATATTTTATAATAAGGCATATTTAGTTCATAATTCTAGAGATGGACAAATCTTCTTTATTTATATACACTTCCATGTTGCATTATATGATATGATACCATTTACACATTATCACAATCAACGTGCCTTTTTTTTATGACAAGGAGACCCGGTAATCACTACCTTCTTATCATGTATATAAAACCGCTGATATAGGTAATAACTTACAAAGTGCGCATATCAGATCAACCAAAAGTTATAGGTTTAATCAACGATATCTTTAAGTTTAATAATATTACCATGAATCCATGCTATAATTTCATTGAAAAAATTTAACATGCATGATAGTAGGTGAACTATTATTAAGTTTTGAGGCTACTACCTTGGTCCCAATCATTTGTTTAAACTTTTCTTAAGGGATGCCTTTATACCTTAAATATCTTAATATCCTCCAAGGTTGCATAAGCATATATAAATAATTTATATAAGTTCTAAAATGATTTTATTAGTGACTGTACCACGATTTTATATAAACGATATATTTTACACAAAATATAGGTACTTTAAAATAAACCTAAATAAATTACAATGGATATATACAATAATACTAGAAGAATCTAGAGAATTTAGTCATTTTATTTTACGATGTGTAAACCTATAATGAATCGTGGTTGCTATCTTAGAAAACAAAATCGGACAAATGGTTTTTATCCAGATTCCTGAAGTAGAATAAAATATTTTACTTTTTATTACGTGTCAAGAGATAAAATAAAAGCTGGTCATATGTTTGTAATAACTTACATCGCTTATAAATTTTTGTATGTATAACATTATAACTTTGCAAAGAATCATATTTTAAACTTATTGTGAACAAATTGAAAGTCAATATATACATGTAAGTGCCTATAGTAAGGACTAAGAAGCTCAAACAAATTTAAACAAGGTTTTCAACCGGTTCTAATTTATTGGAGTTTTGTTTTTCTTTATAAATCGTAATAAACGGGTTATTTATTTTGATTCTGGTTTGAAAACGTTTTTGAAAACCGAATAGTTAACTGAATTAAAACATCTCTAGGTTGAGTTATACTTTAATCCATTTGGGCTTAATTAGTGTGTTGGTTTCATTTTTTTTTGGTGACTGAAATTCAAATTCCAAAACCTATGAGCAACATGCAAACTGAATATTTGGGACTTTAATATAGAGCCATTTTATTATTTGTGATTTGATAACGTTTTTATTAAATTATGTGCATCAAATTTCAAAATAATAAAAGACGTCAGAAATAATCCATGATATATCGTGTACATCAAATTTGATAACATATGTATTGCGGGTGAGAATTCCATGGTCCTGGTTGGTATAGCCATTTGGTTCGCAGTGTAGACTTGGTCGAGTGGTGATCTTTTGTAATGGTTATGCGGTTTTGCGGGTTAGCCTGAAGTTAGTTAGTGGGTAAGATTTTGGGAACTCAAGCTTATTCTTTGTGAGGCATAAGGGTAGATATTGTACCCTTCATTATGATTGTTTTGTTAACTTTTTCTTGTTGGTTTAAGTGTAGAGTTTAACGAGTGTTGAATGTTTGTTATAATTGTTATGTTGTTGTTGTTTTACTTGAGATTTTGTGGGAGGAATAGTTCTAAAGGGGTACTTCCGCCTGTGATTTTGGATGCTTTGGCATCGTTGGGTGTGAGAAAGTCGCGAGACTTGGGTTGTGGTGTGCTTAAGTTTTTAAGTGGTTCATTAACGTTTTGAGGATTCTATAGGAATATAGTGTTAGAGTGTATCATGTTTGAATGGATGGATTCGTGCCAATGCGGATGAAATTTACGATCTTGGGTGGACGAGGATTTTAGGTTGAGTTTTATGTGGTCGAGATATGACGAGAGTTGGATATTATGAGTAATCGTGGTAAATGATTGATCTAATGTTTCGTGTTGAAGGTTTTCGGGTGGATTCTAAGTAATGTGAGGAATGAATGGTTTTTGAGATTGTGGTATGTTTGGTTTTGTAAGTATTAGGGTATTAAGCGATTTTGGTAAAACGGGATGATGACAATAAAGGAAATTGATAAGGGTTTAATGATGAATTGGGTAAGAGTATGTAGTACCATTTTGAGAAGAGTAAGTGGTCGCATAACGGTTTGCTTTATTTGTGAAATATTAAGCGAGAATGCTGGTTGG
The DNA here is from genome assembly GCA_022085475.1 of Heliosperma pusillum. NCBI lineage: Eukaryota > Viridiplantae > Streptophyta > Magnoliopsida > Caryophyllales > Caryophyllaceae > Heliosperma > Heliosperma pusillum. The sequence goes on from JAIUZE010067443.1 coordinate 5,377, forward strand.
TTGGTAAGTTAAAGGAATTGTTGATGAGTATGTTGTTGAGGAATTATGATAGACATGGATGCTGAGTTGTGGTATTAGTTATTTGATGATGATCGGTTTTGGTTATGTGAATGAATAGGACTTTTGGTATGGTGGTAAGCATGAAAAATAGTAATAATTTTAATGGTTGCGTATGAGCGAACTGCGAGGACGAAGTTCATTTAAGGGAGGTAGAATTGAAAATTTTCATGTTGATAGCAAAGGGAATGGCGACAAGTTTGTATTTATTAATCTTGGGTATGGTGGTGATGTACTTGTATTAATGTTATGAAATATTATGATGTGAAATGATATGTGCGCTATGTGATGATATGAGTTCTTTTGTTGGATAAGGTGTTAGGTATTGTCGGGAGGTTTGAGTTTAATATGACTTGCGAGTGTTGTGGTAAGTGTTAATAAATGAGTTGGGATACTTGTGTAAGTTGGTTAATGATATCATGGGATGTTAAGGTTTTAGTAAGAACATTTGACGGTGGTAGTTCGGATGTCTTGTGAAGGAATTTTAGTTTGGTAAGGGTCGATGTATGTACTGTTGGGAACTTGCGTTATGATGTCGTAACAGATCGTGACGATTTAGGAAGGTACCTTTGGTATGTGATAGTGCTAGTGTTCTTGTCTGCTTGGTTTGTGTTGTAGGTAATGACGGTTTGAACTTCGAGGACGAAGTTGTTTTTAAGGAGAGAAGAATGTAATATTTTGTATTAGTTTTGTAAGACTTCTGTCTTATTTTTGTTCTTAGTTGTGTTTGATAATCGAGACTTCGTGTTGTCTTCGTTTTGAGTTTGAGTATATGTCATTCGGCCGAGTAGTCGAGTTTGTCGCTTAGGCAACATTCTTCCTGGGTGGCACTCGGCCGGGTATAATGTGTACTCGACCGAGTGCAATGTACTCGATCGAGACGGAATACATTGCACTCGGTCACCTTAAAGTTTTATGTATATTTCGTTTGTTAAACTTTAATTAAAAGCCTAAAAAACTCTCAAACCTCTCCCTCATCACCTTAATCCATCACTAAGCTAGGGATTTGTCATTGTTGATTGTCAAAGTCATCCTTTGCATCATAAGCGTCTTATTCTTTAGTTTAATTAATGTTGTGGGATGAATTTATTGGAACTCTAATATGAATTAAGGTTGAGAATTAAGTAATTATAATAGATTGTTGATACAGATTAATTGTATTATCTTTAGGAGGGGAATTCATAAAAGAAGGAGCTTAGTCTTACTTGCCATTATTGTGGATTGCTTTGAAGTATGGTTTTCCTACTCGGTACTTTCGTATTTTGATTGATGTATGGTATTATTAATGATGATATTGTTGTTCTTGGTTACTATGATGATTATGATGATGGTTCATGATGATGATGTTACTTGTAATTGTGATTGGTTACTGGTTATATATTAGTGGTCCGCCGGGAGACGGTACCACACCCTGAATTCGCCTCTCGTGGCTCTCCTTCCACAAGGGGGATCTTGTAACACCCTGCGATAATGCAATAAAGTAAACACATAGATTGGCGGCTGCAAAAATACGAGATTTTAAAAACTTAAAGGCAAAACCGCGAATATCACCATATTATAAAATCAAAACTTAATTTAATAAATCTAGCATAAAAAACTGTAACTTAAATAAGCACAAGGGACCCGATCCCCCGGCAAGTACATAAATAGAATAAAAAAGACTAATATAAACTACAACGCTAAGGGTGATTCTTTGTAAGTACAACGGTCGCTAGCTCACTCATCAAAAACCCCATGCAAACACCAACCTGGAACCTGTTCATTCATTAAAAAGGAATGCTGCAGGCAGTGGGGAGTAACTCGGGGTTCTCCCAGCCATATCACAAGAAAAAAAACACGATTAAGGCATATAAACATACATTATCATACACATACAATTTTCATTCCAACTGTAATGATAACATTTCATATTAGCGTCATAAGCATGTGAAAATCAATACAACATATTCATCATATATATTATTAAGACTAGGGAAAACTTACCTTGGCAACTGTATCGCTATTAACGGCTTGCATCTCACCGCTAGCAACCATAAAATTGAAGAGGTTGGAGACGTGACACACAAAATAATAGGCATCCAACAGTCCAATACACATCCAACAATCATCATGTGAATCAAACATACTCTCACGGTAAATGATATGCATTAGCATCTGCATATTGCAAGTTAAGATGACTCTAGACTCAAATCCTCCTGGTAGGACTACGATAATAATACAATCCTAATCTAAATCTGGTCCGACTCTCGAGACAAGGCAAGTACCCGATTTTGGACGTGTGGCTAGACGTGCACACATCCAAGACTCAGTCGATAACATGGAAGCCGAGTACCCCATATCCGGCAGGTCGGATAACGACAGAGGCGGAAAGAGAATAAGTATACAAATCTCGGCAGGGCGGCCAACAAGAAAGGTTGTCATAATAATAGGTACTAATACTCCGGCAAGGCGGCCAACGGAGATGAGACATCAATAAAAGGTCAAGAAAATACGCTACATGCACTTACACCACCTCGTAAGGATACAACATTTGACGGCCAGGTCGATCAACGCTAAGCGTTCGCCTCCCAAAACGTCGTCATATTCCCACTAACATATCAAAGCATGTACCTCTATCGCTCCTACATAAAGTCCAACGAGTATAAGGGTACAAACGGGGAATACGAGTTCAATATCATCCACCAAACACGACACAACGGACTATTCAAGGTATACATGACTCAAATTAGTTAAACATCCAAAGCCGTCACTAAACATGTAAATAAGGCATAAGATAAATTTAACAATGATAAAAAAGATTCAATACATGTTACATAAGCATTAGACCAAGTTTAAGAAGCATAATCAATAATAAAAATAAAGCCCATCTCAAAACATGTTTGGAAACCATCTAAAACAAGGGTCAACTTTAAACGGTCGTAACTAGAGTTCTAGATATGAAAATCTAGAAATTGAAAATAGAGGTTATATCTTATCCTCTTACGGTTGCAATGGTAGTTCACACGCTTAAAACATACAGGTAACGAAAGAGATTTGAACATTTTACGAAAAGGGGACAGTGCAGGAAAACTTCACCCTCCAGCACCCAGACCAATTTTAGGCTTATTTCTGAAATTTTTTGTACCGGGCGAAATTTTGCTCGGCCGGATGAAATTTCGCCCGATCGGGTGATATTTCACCCGCATGCGTCACACGAGCCACAAATATTCCCTTTCCTTGTGTTTAAAGATGAATCCTCAAACTCTAAACTCATCATACAAGATCATACAACAACCAAGACATGAAAAAGGATTAAAGACATGAAAAGTCAACATTTAAATCAACACAATAAACCCAACTTTACCCAAGTTTCACCAACATCAACATTATTGGTTCCAAACTCAAGCATTCATCACCATGTTTCTAACAACATGTCAACCAACATCATATGAGTCTCATGTAACATTCAACATACATAAACAATGAATGGAATAAACTCAACTTAAAACACTCATCTTTATCATGTGAAATTCTAAACTAACACAAGCAACTACACAAACATTGTGATATCGAGTAACCTGCCTAGATTACCTTATTTAGCGTCTTCTAAGCTTTTCATTTCTCAAGAAATAGTCTTCACTCGGGTTCTCTAAGTCTCCACCTTTCATGATAAAAAGAAAAGATAAAGATTTCTTATACTAGAGAAAGACGGGCGATTTGAATAAGTGAGAAAGGTGACGAATTTCTTACCTAGAAATATAAAGGAAGAAGAAAGGATAAGATTGGTCTAAAAATCAATAGATTTGGTTGAGAGATGAGGGAGATACTGACGTTTGAAGTTTTGAGATGAAGAGATGTTTTAGGGTTTAGAGAGAGAAGGGATTTGCTGAAAAATGGAGGAGGAAGGTGGAGTTTATGTGGGTTTGGTTTGGTAGTATGAAAAATTAAAGGCCCAATACTCAACTTGGGAATTTACCCACTTGGATTTCCGTGTAGAGTCTGATTACGGACTTATAATGGACTGAAATGCTACGATTTCTACCCAATAACTTAAAATCCTATGTTAGTCTAAATTAAAGCTAACTAAATAATATTAACAATAAAAATATTAATAAAAGTAAATCGCTACATTCGCTGATGTTACAATTACTCCTCCTTTTTAAAAACTTTCGTCCTCGAAACTTGAATAAAAAAACAAAAGTTATTGGGACAAAAATCGGTTTCTCAAAATTTGACATCCAATACATTTATAAGGAATGATATTTCAAAATCAAGACCTTTTTCCAAAAATATATAAGAAAGGTTTTTCGAAGGTGTCAATCTCTTTCTGTGGAACGAAATAACTCTTGTCGTGTACACAAGAACACTAACATTTCAAGGCAAAGGCAAGATTAAAATAAAATCATACGCTGTGAAGATTTATAGATATAGTCTTGACTTTATAGAATCATACGCTGTCGAACCGATCATACTCTTGACTTTATAGAAGCTCGCGGAGCTCAAAATGAAGAGCTCACGATTTGAATGAAGTGAGGATCTACATACTGAAGATCTTTGTGAACATTTTGTAGTATAGGTCGTCGTCCAATAACGATATCTTTCAATAGTAATTTTGGGAAGTAGAGTTATAGCTGCTTTAACTATAACCTTACTTGCCAAGCTCAAGGTTACAAGTGATTCTACTATAACCTTGGAGCCGCGGAAATCGGTGCGGCTGTTTTAATCTTTTAAAAACTATTTTGAATAAAGTTCTTAAATAACCTTTTAAAAGAAAAGTATTTATGATAGATTATTGTAGTTTAAATTTACCTAGTTTGAATATTATTGATAATCCTCTATTGGTTAGTAAAACATCTTATAAGTTGTCATGCTATCTAGAGCTTCATATATGTTCAAACCTAAATCCTAAGCTTATTCTATTTGAGCCGTGATGAACTAGAGTTTACTCTTGTGATTAAGGCTTGTGGGCCGTGATATTCAAGATAAGTTTATAGGTTTAATTAGAGATCAAGTAGGATAGTTACCTAATATCTTTCTTGTTATACAAGGGAGGCATATGGTAATTAGAGTTTGTAAATTTAACCTAAAACATTTCTTACCACCTAAGATAGGTCACCGCTACTAGGGTTTATTCTAAAAACCTATTTAGCTCTTCTACTATAAATACCTATGCATCCCATGTATTAAAATTGAGCTTTTTACGTTAGATTTTACACTTTGCATTAAAATAAATATTTATTTTGCAAAGGTTTTTTTGAAAAGCCGTACCTTTCTCGCACTTTACTTTTGAAGAATCGTTAATGGATCATAGTGCTAGGTTTGTTTCTTAAAAGTTCAATTGTGTGAACATCAAGAGCAAACAAAAACACTTTCTTATTAACGTAAGAGTTGAGTATTTAACGATACTCAAGCCTTGAGTTACAGCTAGAGTTAGTTGTACGAGTAGGTTGATAATTTTGTAATCCGTAGGAAGGTACTAAAATTATTAATCGAGAAATAGTGGGCGTAGGTTTCAACGTGTGAAACTGAACCACTTCAATAATCTCTTGTGTCTCTTGTCTCTTTATTTTGTTCTACTTATTTCCTTATTTACTCACTCACTTCAAGTTATTAGTTGGTTGAATTTAATCGATAAATTCAAACTAATATTACTTCACACGCTCATACGGACAATCGAAAAAGTAGGCATACTTTATTTATACTCAATTCACCCACCCTCTTGAGTATTTGGGATCAATAGACCTTTCAATTGGTATCAGAGCCTCGTGATCTTGATTGCCTAACAGCATAGAGACTGATCCATTTATTTTATTTTTTGCCTATTTTAAATCTTTTCATCTCGTGTGAAATGGAATCCAAACACCTAAAAGCTCCCATATTTGAAGGGAAGAACTATGGTCTTTGGAAGAACATGATCACACACTATATTAAGGGACGTGATTGATAATGTTGGAAGATCATCCAAAACATTCCTAACAAAATATTGGTTACATATGAAAACGGCAAAGCCTATGAGAAACACGAAAATGACTATATTGAGGCTGGCTACTGTAAGGCAGAGAAAAACTCGAAAGCCATGGCGTTATTACAAGACGGCGTGATAAGCACTGAGTTTGATCGTTTCTCGTCTTGTAGTGTGCTAAGGAAATATGGAATGGTCTTGAACTTGCACACGAAGGTAATGCCCTTGTGAAAAAGCATAGGATCGATGTACTCATTCAAAGGTACGAACTCTTCTCAATGGAGAAGAATGAATCAATCAACAGTATGTCGGCACGTTTTTCAAGCATAACGAATGAACTCCGAAATCTTGGGAGAAAATCCTATTTGAGGATATCGTGAGGAAAGTCTTTAGGAGTCTCTCTAAGAGATGGACATCCAAGATGACTGCGATTGAAGAAGCAAGAGATCTCACTCTTCTAACCTACGAAGATCTAATAGGTTCTCTCATGACTGACGAGCATCTACTCGACAAGCCTTATGAGGATTCTATCAAAGGTAAAAGTATAGCTTTTCAAGCTAGTGACGGTGAAGAGGATATAGAAGATGAGAATGTCTTGTTTGCGAGACTTTTAAAAAGAATTTGTTTAGTGGAAAACAACCTAAATTCAATAGCAACAAATCCTTTACCAAAAAGCACAATGACTAAAAACCTTCTTTCCTGCTTCAAGTGTAGGGAGACTGATCATATGATCAAGGATTGTCCCTCATGGAAGACGATCAACGATAAAGCAAAAAGGGAAAAGACTAATTAAGGAATTCATGCAAGTAATGCTAGCATCTTGTTGGGGAGAGATCGACACAGAAGAGGACGAAGAACCCGATGATGATGAAGTTGCTAATCTACGTTAAATCAACATTAGTCTTGACCCAATTACCGACAGTGATGATGAGTCCATCATCTCAAGATCAGAGTTCTGTTTGATTGGAGAATATGACTCGGAAAGTGAATTAGACGAGGTAAGCTTTATTCGACTTAAAAAGCAAGTTAAGAAATTACTTAGAAAAAATGCTATGATAGATTACTTTGAACAAACCATTGATCAATGTCATGGCCAAGTCTTGAAATAAATGAGCTTAAGAAATAAATCCTTGACATTGCAAAAGAGAATCAACTTCTAAAAGCCAAAACAAGAAAGTTGAGTTCTAAAGTTATGGCTAATTCAGCCACAACTTCTAAATCCAACGATGCTGAGAAAAAAACTCTTGAGTCTATAGTTATAGGTAATGGAGCAATATATAAACTCAGAGTTAAAACTCAACATTAAACATCTTGAGGCCAATGTTATAGCTAATGAAGCCATAGCCTTAGAGTTGAGTAAATTTAACGAATTTCTAAAATATGAGATAAAAGCTAAAGATGCTATAATCTCAGAACAAAAGAAGGAAAGTGACTCTTCCTCCAAGAAATTAAAGGAATCTAAAGCTCAAATATTGGATATTAATAAACAACACTCAGATGTAGTTTTGATTCTTAATAAACGCTTACAAGACTTTCGTGCCAATCTTAAGGAAAGCAGTTCCTTCAAAAATATAGAGATTGGCCATTCTGAATGTAAAAAAGAAATCAAGTCTCTAAAAGAACTATTATTGCATGCTAGGAAAGTCCATGACAAATGGGAATGTAGTACCACCGTTTTAAATTTCTTAACCGAACAATCTGACAATAATATAAAGATGGGCATAGGTCACGAATGTTATGGCCGTAGGGACCACTCTAAATGCAAATCAACTACTTTTGAACGTGATTTCAGAAAAAGAAAATATGTTACTTTACCTGAGTATCTTATTTACAATTATTGTGGTCATACAGGTCATCTCATTAAAAACTGTGTTAAACACACAAAAGACCTAAATAAAAACATAAACATTGTTAGAGCCTCTAACATACAAGATGAAGAGGAAATGTGTCCTAATCCTAAACCCCTAGAAGAAGAAGTCAGAAATAATGAACATCGTTGCTTCTACGATATGAGTTTTGCTTATAAGAAGAAACCTAACTTGCCTAAGGAAAGGCAACAACCCAAGAAGCAACAATCTCGGGAACCTAGACAACACCAAAAGACAAAGACATCTCCTTGTAGATCAAACCCGAAAAGGAAACCATAAGACAAGTTTGGGTTAGAAAGGACATTATATTTAGGGTAACTAACACTAAAGGACCTAACCTTGCTTGGGTACCTAAGAGATGTATTTGACTTGTCTTGCATGTGGTTGTGAAACAAAATAACTTATGGTACCTTGATAGTGGTTGCTAAAGGCACATGACCGGAAACAAGAATCTATTACTTTCCGTTGAACCTTTTGATGGAGGTAAGGTCACTTTCGGAGACAATAAGAAAGGAAAAGTCATCGGTGTTGATAAGATTGGTAAATCTTCCATTCACTCAATTAGTGATATGTATTTAGTTGATGGCCTCAAGCATAATCTACTATGTATATCTGAATTATGCGATAAAAGAAACAAGGATTTCTTTTATTCAGATATATGTCGCATTATAATTGAAGGTACTAGCATAATGATACTTGAAGGTCATCGCAAAAGAAATAATTATATGATTGACTTGAATGTTATTCTTACTAAATCTTTTACGTGCATAAAAGTAACTTTAGATGATCCGTGCTTATGGCACAAATATTTGGTCACATAAGCTCTCCTATTTTGAATAAGCTTAAAAGATGGGACTTGGTCGAAGGTTTACCGAAAATCAAGTTTGATCAAGAAAAGATGTGTGACACTTGTGCCAGATGCAAGCATGTGAGGTCATCTTTCAAATCTAAAAGAGTAGTAAGCACGGATCATGCCTTAGAACTTGTGCATATAGATCTTTGTGGTCCAATGAAGGTAAGACGTAGAGAAGGATCCAGTTATGTCTATGTTCTAGTTGATGTTACACAAGATATGTTTGGCCTATATTCTTAAAGTCAAAAGATGAGACCTTTGATGCATTTGTTTGTCTCATGAAACTCTTTGAAAACAAATATAAGCCTAATCTTGTTTGCTTTCGTACGGGTTATGGCACCAAATTCGACGATTATGCTTTCATAGAATATTGTAGGGCAAATGGTGTAGGGCATATGAGACAACCTTCGCGAAAGCATAAAGATAAACAAGTAACATGTAGCGGAAATAAGATAATTTTTAAAATTTTTTAAGGCATGTTTCGCAAAGATTATCAAAAGGTGAAATCTAACATAAACAAATAAAGTAGTAGTGTCCATGAGGTCGACAAATCACTACAAGGGAGACAATGGTCCCAAAATTACAAGTAACTCTAATAGTAGAAGAGTCTAAGCGGTAATAGGTAATCATCGTGAAACGACGGTCACTAGCTCACACTAGTCTCAACCTCAAGTAACACCGACATGTACCTGTACATTCATGAAACATGAACGCCACAGTCACTGGGGAGTAACTCCGGGTTCTCCTAGCCATATCACAAATAAACATACATAAACGACAATTAAACATGTGAAATCGCATATACAAGTGAATCATGTGAAGTACAAACGTACATTTCAAGATAATATGATATAAGTATGTTAAATGCCAATAATTAAGCATCATGTTATGAATCGACTCGGGAAGGACACCTTTAGGCAACTATATACACACTAGGGCTTACATCTCACCATTAGTGGCATATACTTGATAATGTAGAGACTCGACATACAAACCAATTCAATCATCTATTTCATACAAGAATCCAACTCAATTTTCACATATGATTCAAACTTATAAACGGCCATCCAAACATACGAATATAACAACATAAATCTCACAGTAAATGGCACGCACTAACATCATGTACAATAGCAAGACAAGTCAATGGAAGTCCACGAGATAAGGCGTTTCCCTGAACCGCATACGATAAGGCCTTTCGTATACTCATGACCTAGACAAACATGTCCACGGGGTAAGGCGTTTCACTGAACCGTGTACAATAAGGCATTTCGCACACACAAGACTCTAATCCTCTCGGTAGGGCGACGATAATAATACGGTCCTAGTCTAAACCTGGCCAGACTCTCGGGATAAGATGTTTCCCTATTCGACATGTGGTATGACGTCCCACATGCAAGACTCGATCAACACAAAGGACGTTGAGTAGCTGAAATTTGGCTAAACCACACGAAAGAGGTGGAAAGAGATCTATAGTCAAAAGTCAAGCTAGTATGCTATATGCAGCCACCTCCGAAGGATACAACATTTGACGGCCAGGTCGATCAACGCATTGTGTTCACCTCCTAACAACGTCGTCATATCCCTACTAAAACATGCATACAAGCATCAAGGATACACCCCATCACTCTGACATTCCAGTCTAACGAGGATAAGGTGTAGCCGGGAAATGAGAGTTCAAAGCACTCAACGAGTAGTGCTCAAATCAAATACATAAGGTAGAACCGAGTCAAGAGAGGACATATAAAAACCGTCACAAAACATGTGATATATGCATGTGAGATATCATATATTCTAAACATGAATATTTAATAATGCTTTTACGTAAGTTTATAAGATAAACGAACCAAACAAACTATTACATGCGAAGGCATATGGAAAAGAATTGAGAGAGAGTCACAGGGGATGCCAGCCGGTTAGGTGGACCGGCTGCCGGGTACCCGGTTGTTACCTCAGCAACACTTAACAACAACAATAATTTATAGGGGATCCCGAGCCGGTGGGTGTGACCGGTTGCCGGCTACCCGGCCAGGGACACAAGCCAAAATGAGAAAAGTGTAGAAAAGGGGGAGAGGGGGAGTCTCGGCCGGTGAGACCGGCTGCCGGGTGGCCGGCTGAGACTCACGGCCAACTAAAAATATCAACCAGCATACAGGTGTGCCCAGCCGGTTGTCCAATTCACATCATAATCACCCAAAATTGTCCAATTCACATCAGGAGGTTCCCAGCCGGTTGGGGTGACCGGCGGCCGGTCGGCTGGCTGGGACTCACCTACACGAAAACAACTTCAACAACAACGAAAATTCTAACTCCTTTGATACCCATTCAATTCCAACAACATTTACTAACAACAAATCACATTTAATGCACTCTAAACATATCCAATCATTAGACAAGATCAATTAAAGCACATTAATTGCTCAACTCAAGTTCAAGTAAGATAAGTAGATATAATTAATAGGATAAATGTAACTTAGCATAGGATTAGTGAAAGATAAGCATGTGAGGTGAATTCATACATATGGATGAACAACTATCACATATCTATATAAAATTAAGACAAAGATTCCATCTTTCACTAAATATAACTACAATTAACACTTAAAAACATGAATAGATATCGAGTAACCCTTCACCGTTACCTTTTTGCGTCTACACTCGTCTTCTAGCTTTTCCTCCACTAGATAGTAGTCCTTGTTGAGATCTTGAAGGTCTCCTCCTACAAATTTATATATAAAAAGATGACTATTTCACCTTGAGAAAAAGATGAGAAAACAAAAGTGACAAAGACGGGATTTTGATTACCTTGATATATAGAAAGAGAAGAAGAAAAGAAGAAGAACTAGCCAAGAATCAATGAATTTGGGTAAGAATTGAGTGAGATATTGTAGGATTTGTGTGGAAAAGCTTGAAGTTCAACAATGGTGATGGGTTAGGATTTTGGTGTGTTTTTGTGAGGTTGAAGGAGGGTGAATAGTGTGCTGGGATTTTAAGTGGAAAAAGAGAGTTTTGGGTTGGTCTTTTGGGTAGGTTGAAGGGGTTCATAGGCCCAAAATCGCAACATGAGGCCTACTCACACGAAATTCCGAGTAGATTCCGATTATGGACTCGGATTTTCTAGATTAGACACAGAAATTTAAGTTCTAATCTAAATCTAAAATTAAGCTAACTAATATTAATATAACATTATTAAATTACGACGGCTAAGCTTACTGGTGTTACAGCATCACTTCTCTGCACCACGAACCCCACAACATAACGATGTAGTTGAACGTATGAATAGAACCTTAGAGAATATGGCTCGAACAATGCTTGTGTGTAGTGGTCTTCCTCGTAACTTTTAGGTTGAGGTCATTAGCACTTCTTGCTACATTCATAACCGTGCTATGGTTAGACCTATTTTAAAGAAAACCCCTTATAAACTTCTTAGAGGTCAAAATCTTAATATATCCTATTTGCGATGCTTTGGGAGTAAATGCTTTGTTCATAACAATCGCAAGAATAGGTTAAGTAAATTTGACCTTAGGAGTGACGAGGTTATTTTTATTGGTTACTCTAATCATAACAAGGCATATAAAGTCTTTAACAAACGAACTTTATGCATTGAAGAAAGTGCACATGTTATATTTGATGAGAATGATTTGTTTGATAAGCCTATACAGGATGATGAGGAAGATGTAAATGAACCTGACTTCCAACTATCTAAGAATGATCCTCCAGAATTGGATGAGGAAGAAAAGGAAATCAAAGGCACAATTGATGAGATTGAGATTGCTTCTAATGATAAAGGAAAGAGAGTTGAGGTTATAGTTGATGATACTATAACGTCCTCTCAAAATAAGGAAAAGAATACTAAGGTTATGACTGATGATGTTATAGCCTTAAATTCAGCCATATTAGTAAATCTAGGGTTATACCTAATTCAACTATAGCCCTAAGATTAGATTCAGGGGGAATTATCCTTAATTCCGAGACATTTATAGCCTCCACCTCAAACTCAAATGAAGAAGTGCCTGAGACATCCATGAAATGGAAATATAAAAAATCTTATCCAATGGACTCGATCATTGGTAATCTAAGAAAATGGGTTCAAACACGAAGATCTCTGAACAAGTTTTGCTCCTTCTACTCTTTCCTCTCTATGATAGAGCCCAAGAATATCAAGGAAGCCCTCACTTAACCAGACTGGATCATTGCTATGCAAGAGGAATTACAACAATTTGAAAGGAAAAAAGTCTGGCACTTGGTTCCTAGACCGAAGGAACGATCAGTCATTGGTACAAGATGGGTATTCAGAAGCAAGCTAGATGACACAAGAATTATTGTGTGAAACAAAGCTCGATTGGTTGTTCAAGGATACAATCAACAAGAAGGGATTGACTAGGATGAAACATTTGCTCCCGTAGCTCGACTTGAGGCTATTAGACTTTTGATAGCTTTTGCATCCCACAAAGGACTTAGATTATTCCAAATGGACATTAAGATTGCATCTCTTAACGAATATTTGGAAGAAGAAGTCTTTGTTGAGCAACCCTCCGGATTTTTGGATAGCAAATTTCAAAACCATGTTTTTAAACTAGATAAAGCTTTATATGGTTTGAACAAGTACCAAGGGCTTGGTACAACAGATTATCAAAATTCTTACTACAAAGCAATTTTAAACGAGGATCTGTAGATAAAACCTTGTTTCTAAAATCCAAGGGATCAGATTTATTAGTTGTACGAATTTACGTTGATGATATTCGTTTTTGGTTCAACTAATAATAAACTATGTGATTATTTTTCAGAGTTGATGACCTCAGAATTTCAGATGAGCATGATATGAGAACTCAAGTTTTTCCTTGGACTACAAATCCAAGAAACAAAAGAAGGTATAATGATACACCAACAAACAAAAGAAGGTATAATGATACACCAACAAAAATATATCAAAGAGCGAATTTAGCGATAAGATTTTATTAATATTTAGTTATTTTATTGTTGGTTAGCCTTAATTTATCCTTAAATAGTATTTTAGCGTAGTTGGGTAAAAGTCGTGTACTTTTTCCTCGCTTTGAATTCATATTTGAATTATACACAAAATTTTAGTAGAGATCGACCCCTTTTCCTATTGGGCCAAATGAGTCTTATTGAACCTTCATTAGGTTACATCTTCCTTAACAACCCATTTCGCTTCTTTCCTTCCATATAATTTTTCAGCTTCTTTCTCTCTCAAACATCACCATTGAAACCCTTCACCTTGAGTAACTTAAGACAACCAAAATACATTGAATCCTCATCCAAATCCTTTGATTCACTCGCCAAGGTTCCTCTTTTCTTATTCTCTTTCTTTCTAGGTAAGAAAGATTCATATTTGTTAACCATCAAAATTCCGTCTTTTTCTCGAAGCTAGAATTCGTCTCAAGTTTGGTAATTTCTTGTTTAGGAGGCGACTTGGAGGACTCGCACAAGGATTACTTACTCATTGAAGATGAGTTAGAAAAGTAGCCGAGTAAAAAAGGTAACATTGACGGGTTACTCGATATTACATTGGTGTTTTAAATAATGAATTAGTAACCTAAAAGGAATGATTATGACAATTTCATATTGTTGGATGTTTTATGGAAGAGTTTTGTTGGATAAATTATCAATTGTCTTGAATTATATGTTCATAACCACGTTTATACGTTCATATGTCATCTTTGTGGTTGTCCTTGTTGGAGTAAATGTCCTCAACAATATTGTGACCACATAATTAAATCTCAATAATAAGAATACAAAGGGATGATGAATATTATAGTCAACTGGTCAACATAAATCGGTAACGATTGGCTCAATTAAGTTTGACGTTACTGTCGTATGACGGTGGTGATCAGTTGATCCCTTGAGGTCACACCTAAAGGACAATCCCCTAATCATGTACATTAATTAATTGTATAGCGCTACAGATTAATTAATCTCTTAAATTGAACCAAGTTTATATTGTACGTGAGAATTATATCTTATTGTAATATTATTAAATAAGATTCATTTTTAGTAATTTAATTGTTATATTACTAAGAATGCATTATGTTTATGAAACATTTGAGATAAGAAAAATTGGTTGATTATAATTATGAATTGATGTAGATTATATTAACCAAATATGAGATGACCCATTTTATTTACATGTAATTATAAAATGTGACTTAAAATGTTAAGTCTAATTTATTTGTTATGAAATTGCGTTTAAATTGGTTAAATGCACATTTATAAGCAAAGATTACATGTTACATGTCACTTGTCACATTTGTGACAAATGACAAATTGCAAAAATAAAATGGACACCCATTTTACATGGGTGCACCGGTTTTGTAAGTTTAGTGGGTAGGATTTTAGTTTGTAATTTTGTTCTAATTGAGAATTGACCAAATCATTACTACACAAACCTATACACTCAACCTTTCTTGTGAAGAACAAAATGAAAGTGACCACACACCCCACCATGGGGCATGTGCCCGGTGCACATGTAACACCCGCAAATGTATCCTATTTTTTTTATATTAAAAATATTATACGGATACTTTTCAGAGAAAGTTTAGTTTTTGTAACACCCGGAAATGTACCCTATTTTTCTAGTAGAAATATTTTACGAAATCTTTTCAGCAAATTTAAGTTTTAATTTAGAATTTAAAGTTCCGAGTCGAATTTAAAATTTCCGAGTTCGTATTTGGAATTTCCGCGAGATTCCATGAGAATCCCGTCTTAAGGCGAGTTTGACTTTTCTTGACTTTTAAGTCGTCTTTGACTTTTCTTGACTTTTAAGTCGTCTTTGACTTTTCTTGACATTTAAGTCGTCTTTGACTTTTCTTGACTTTTGAGCCGTCTTTGACTTTCGTTGACTTTTTCCTATATATACTCCCCCTTAACCCTAACTCACCCTCATTCAACATCTTCTTCTTCCTCTCTAGTAAACACCAAAAACCCTTGCCTCCATTTTCATCCAACATTAGATTCGTCATAGTTCGTTCATTTCTCGCTCAAATTCTCGTAAGTTCGTCTTATTCTTCCCCTCTTATCTTCCTCTATCCGTATTGGTAATAAAATTACCGTCTTTCTCGCTTTTTAAATTATCCGTCTTTCTCAAGGTGAATGATATTCATCTTTTATTATCTAATTGTATGTAGGTGGAGACTAGGAAGGCTTAGTAATCGTTTTAAGACGCGAAAAGGTAACGGTGAAGGGTTACTCGATATCATTTACGTGTTTTATGTGTTTTCTAGGCTAGTAATCGTATTTAGATTATGGTTAGTATGCTTAGGACTTGTGTTGTTGTTGTTGGATGTTGTTAGTTGTTAATTGATATGAGAATTGATGATTTGTGACGATAAATGAGGAGTTTGTTGTTGATAACATGTTGATTTTTGATCGTCCTTGAATCCCGTGAAGGACGCAGGCTGCGTTGGGGGACGCAGGCTGCGTCGTAGGACGCAGGCTGCGTCGTGGTGACGCAGGCTGCGTCATACACTGCGACAGAAATTTTCCTGCACTGACCCCTTTTCGTAAAATGATCATAGCTCCTTCGTTACTGCTTTTTTTGGGCGTGTGACATCTCGTTGGAACCGTAAGAGGTTAAGCTATCACCTCCATTTGGAATTTCTGCATTTCCATGTCTAAAACTCTAGTTATGACCGTTTGAAGTGGACCCTTGTTTTCGTTGGTTTCCAAACAACGTTGTTTTGGAGAGGTGATCTATGTTTTTATTCATTATGCTTCATAAACTTGTTCTAATGCTTATATATCATGTATTGACTCATGTTTATCATATTTAAACTTATATGATTCCTTATTCTCATGTTTTGTGACGGTTTTTGCTATGTCCCACTTTGAGACGGTTTTTACAAAGGTTACGGTTTGAGCACAAATTTCATATGTGCTTTGTACTCTCATTTCCCGGCTACACCCTTATACTCGTTAGACTGGAATGTCGGAACGATGGGGTGTATCCTTGATGCTTGTATGCATGTTTTAGTGGGGATATGACGACGTTGTTAGGAGGTGAACGCAATGCGTTGATCGACCCGGCCGTCAAATGTTGTATCTTTGCGAGGTGGTGTCATTGCATGTAGCGTACTAGCTTGACTGTTGACTATAGATCTCTTTCCGCCTCTTTCGTGAAGGTTGAACACGAATTGGGGGGGGTACTCGGCGTCTATGGTTGACCGAGTATTGGATGTGGAAAGTTTACCAATGTCGAATAGGAACTGGTCTTATTCCGAGAGTCTGGCCAGGTTTAGACTAGGACCGTATTATTATCGTCATCCTACCGAGAGGATTAGAGTATTGTGTGTACGAAACGTCTTATCGTACATGATTCCGGGAAACGTCTTATCCCGTGAACTTGTTTGTCTAGGTCATGAGTATACGAAACGTCTTATCGTATACGGTTCCGGGAAATGTCTTATTCCGTGAGCTTCCATTGGCTTGTCTTGCTATTGTACACGATGCTAGTGCGTTTCATTTACCGTGAGAGATGTCGTCATTGTGTCGTTATGATTGGATGAATGATTATATGATTGATCATTGGATGACTTGGCATGGTTTGTTGGTCGAGTCTCAATCTTATCAAACTTATACCGCTAACGGTGAGATGCAAGCCCTAGTGAGCGTATTCGGTTGCCTAAGAGTGTCTTCCCCGAGTCTTTGAATAACATGATGGATTCGAACTTGTACTTCATATGCCTTATAATTATATCCGAATTGCC
>JAIUZE010067445.1:0-21054 GCA_022085475.1 Heliosperma pusillum
CGAAAGTCAAAGTTGACTTAAAAACGGGATTCTCATGGAATCTCTCAAAAATTCCAAATACGAACTCGGAATTTCAAAATTCAACTGGAAACAATAAATTCCACTTTAAAACTTAAACAGGCTGAAAAGTATTCGTAAAACATTTTCACTAGAAAAATAGGGTACTTTTCGGGTTGTTACAATAAACGATGAATAAAATTCATCTTGAGAAAGACGGAAAGTTTGAAAAGCGAGAAAGACGATACTTTTAATTTGAATACGGATAGAGGAAGAAGGTAAGAGGGGAAGAATGAGACGAACTTTCGCGAATTCTAGCAACGAACGAATGAGCTATGAGAATTCTAAGATTGAAACAAAGAGGGAGGCAAGGGTTTGGGATTGCTTAAGGAAGAAGAAATGTGTTTGTGTTGAATGAAAAATAGGTTAAGGGAGTGAGTGGAATATGAAGGAAAAAGTCAAGGAAAGTCAAACTCGCCTTAAGACGGGATTCTCATGGAATCTCGCGGAAATTCCAAATACGAACTCGGAAATTCTAAATTCGACTCGAAACTTTAAATTCTAAATTACAACTTAAAATTACTGAAAAGTATTCGTAAAAATATTTTCATTATAAAAATATGGTACATTTCCAGGTGTTACATCCACGAGAGTCATTCTAGACATAGAATGCTAAGGGTAACAAGTTCTTAGTGTTCATATCATTACTTTGTGTCTTTACATGGCATAAAGTATTCGAACGGTTCCATCTAATCTGTTCTGTACCCCATTATTTATTGGAAAGAACTTCTTCTTTTCCCATAACAATTGGTGGCGACTCCTCAAATGCGTATTTCTACGCTTGTCATCGTTCCTCTCGTGGTCCCGCCACGTACCACACTCGTTGAGGAGGCATTAGCACTGGTGGCTTAGCAAATACTCCCTCCTATTCATAATAACATTCCTCCTTTCCATTCTCATCTATTCACAATACCTTCCCCCTTTCCTTTTTTGGTAAACTTTTATACTTATTTTAATCACATCACCCCCACAATAATACCCCACAATACCCATATTTTATCTTATTTTAATCACTTTACCCTACAACAATAATTATTTTTATCACTTCACCTCACAATAATACCTCACATTACATTCCCTCTCTCCAATCACCTAACTCCACCACAATATTTTACCATATTTAATTACCCACCCTTAAATTTTGATCCATTTATTAATGGGAAAAGTTATTATGAATAGGAGGGAGTATCTCTTTAATTTTGTCAAATGCTTTTTGGCAGTCATCATCCCACATGTTATGATCTGTTTCTTAAGCTTTTTCAAAATTGGCTCAAAGTTTCGATATGAATCGGCTCACATATTTCACCTTGCCTAGGACTCCTTTAACCTCTTTCTTTGTTTGGGGTTGCGGCATTTCGATTAAGGCTTTGATCTTGGATGGATCAATTTCTATTCCTCTCTGGCTGACGACGTATCCAGAAGTTTTTCTGATGTTACTCCAAATGCATATTCCTAAGGATTGGGTCTCATGTTGTACTTGCGCAATCTGAGAAAGAATTTGTGAAGGTTGTCAATGTGTCCCTTCCTGTCTTTGGATTTGACAATCATATCATCTACGTACACCTTTACTTCTTTGTGCATCATGTCGTGTAACAATGTGGTCGCGGTACGTTGATATGTGGCTCCGGCGTTAATTAGCCCAAATGGCATAACTGTGTAGCAATATGTCCCTTATTGAGTGACGAAAGCTGTTTTATGCAAATCTTCTTCGGCCATTTTGGTCTGATTATACACGGCGTACCCATCCATTAAGGATAATAACGCGCGATATGTTGTATTATCTACCAATATGCGGATATGTAGTAGAGGAAAGTCGTCCTTGGGACTCGCTTTGTTCAAGTCTCTGAAATCAACACAAACTCGGAGTCGCCCATCCTTTTTGGGTACGGGGACTACGTTAGCCACCCAGTCAGAGTACTTGAAAACTTTCATGAACCCGGCTTTGAATTGCTTATCGACCTCTTCTTTGATCTTAAGAGCCCATTCATTCCTCATCCGATGAACCTTCTGTTTTACGGGTTTGAAACCTGGTTTGATCTTTGTCGATCCTTGGCATGTCTTTGTAAGACCAAGCGAGAACGTCTTTGAATTCGTGTAGGAGGTCGACGAAACTGGCCCTATTAGTCGGGTTTAAGGTCGTCCCTATCATAAGTTTTTGGGGTTCTAGTTCGGTCCCTACGTCGATGGGTTCAGTATTTTATATAACTGGTGCTCCTTCCCCCTCTTGTAGTATTTCTTTAATTATATAGGGAGGTAATTCTGGGTTAGGATCATCCTCATTATCATCATAAATAGAATTGCATTCAGAAAAATACAAGGAGTAAGCAGAATCTCATGTATTCATATTTAATTTTGAAAATAGTTGAAACAAAGAAGTCATCTGTTCATTAGTCAGTGGCGATAAGGGAACAGCTTCTGAGAGATTCCTCAAGCTACTATTATTATTAGATGTTACGCTAGAAGGAATAAAAGGAAGGGTGGTGATGGCAGGAGGAGACTCCCTAGGAACTTCGCTAGACTCAGACTCTGTCTCCGACTCTGACTCTAACTCTGACTCGAATTCGTTGTCTTCTGGTTCTTCTCTTAAAATCTCTCCTTTTCTTGAAGTGACCTTGAACAACTTTGCTTGATAGTTAGTCCATTTGATGGACTTTCTCCATCCTATTGGCTGACTTGAGCCAGCGTCGGTGATCAACGTTGTAGGGTTGAAATGACCGTCCTGAAGTATCATGGTAATGATCTCATCCTGTTAAGCTCTGGCGAATCGATCTTGTCCAAACAGAAGACTAGAGGCTTGCTCGTCTAAACAAGGTGTTTGAATGGTTTTGACGGTAGAAATCGTTTCTGAGGGTATAAAATAGCAATCGTAGAAGACCTTGATTCCAGGTAACTGTATTCCCCTATAGTGCCATGGTTCGGGAAATCCTTGAAAATTTTCTTGACTACCTTCCCTAACGAAGTATCCATTTAGAGTAGGTGCAACAGGAGTTCAATGCCATGCTCAAAGACAAGGCCAATCAACCTATGATCAGCCTAACCAGGATTCAATGCCAAACCTACCCTATGTCAAAAGCTATCTTAATGCTTTGTATAGCCCAGGCCCAAGCCACCACACAAAGACACGAGCCAGTGGTAGCCATGACACGAGCCAAGACCAAACAAGCCACAAAACAGACTCACAAAACAAGCCAACAAAACCTTTGGAAAATCAGCCAGCAGCAGTGCCTTGGGGAGGGTCTCAGGGCAACTTCCAAGCTTAGGGACTCCAAACCAACTATGGGGCATGGTACTAGGGAGGGTCTACTACCTTTTTGTCCAGGAAACCTTCCTCAGAAAACGTCAAGAACACCCCTCAAAACACAACCCAAGTGAACCAGTCCAGTTACAGCCTTACATGTAGCAGGTTAGCTGTTTTGCCAAACCTTCCTCTTTTAGCCAATCAAACAAACCTAACCAATCCCCAAACCTATGTCTTGGGAAGGTCCTCTACAACTTTCCCCAGGACTTCCCTTCCAAGAAACAAACACACAAAGAGTTAGCTTAGGGACAACTTCAAACTGTCCAGATTTCAGCCTTTGGTGTAGTAGTTAATATGTCACTGTCAACCTTCCCCTTTTGAACAAACAATGCGTGAGGTACCTTCAGCACATCTTTGGGAGCCTTTCTACTTCAGTTTGGTTCACAAACCCAAGCTTGAAAGTCCACTCTTCACCCAAGACACACCTGATCAAACAATTAAGGAAGATTGTCTCTTTAGAAACTACTTTCTACTTTATCTACTTTTTGTCAGAATTCTGCAAGTTTGTAGCTGTTATTTTGTTCTTGTTGTAAGCCCTTGTGGCCCTAGATGTGTCCTAAAACGTCTGAGTGTATCCTTGCTGCCTATATAAGGCCTTCACCTAATGAAATACAAATCAGATTTGAAGTAAAACATAAAACTGAAACCTTGTTTCTGTTGCATCTCTTGGCTGTGTGCTTGAGACAACTTCCTTTGCTTTGTGCTTGGAAGTGAGATTGGGTCCTTAGCTGTGTGCTGGGATCAAAGTTCAACCCTCAATCATTGGCTTTGTGCTTTGGTTAAGGTTCTATCTTTTCTTTAGCAACCAGTTCAAGCAAAAACAGAGCAATTGCAAAGTGTCTAACCTTAGTTCAATTTGTCATTGTTTAGCTTGTCTTTCTGAATAGTTTCATTGCAAATTGGTTATCAGAGCTTTGGTTTGTGAGTTCATTTACCTAACTACATTAAAAATACAAAATCCAACCATGAGTGAAGAGAGAATCACAGGTCTTGAAAACACAGTTCAAGGTCTTGTCAGAACTGTAATGGAGGTCTCTAGATCTGTCAATGAACTCCTTGAGGGCCAACAGAACAATGATACAAGGGGAGGCAGAGGTCGAGGAAGGGGAGCACCTTTCCCACAAGGCGTAGGAAGGAGGAGACAACCTGTAGATCAGTTTGAAATGTCAGATTCAGATGGCTCAGATCACAGCCTTCTCAGACACCAAGACAAAGATATCAAGGTAGAGATTCCTGACTTTCTAGGTAGCTTGAACTCTGATGATTTCTTAGATTGGCTAAGGTCTGTAGAAAGAGTCTTTGAGTTTAAAGGATACACTGATAGAAAGGCTTTTAAGGTTGCTATCATGAAACTAAAAGGCTATGCCTCACTGTGGTATGAAAACATGAAAACCTTGAGGGTTAGGGAAGGGAAAGAACCTGCTAAGTCATGGCTCAAATTGAAAAAGAAGATGAGAGCTAATTTTGTCTCTAGGGACTACACTCAGGATATGTTCATTAAGCTCACTCACCTTAAACAAGAACAAAAACCTGTAGAATCTTATTTAAGAGACTTTGAACAACTTACAATGCAATGTGAGGTTGTTGAGAAATCTGAGCAAAAGATAGCAAGGTTTTTAGAAGGCTTGGATGAGAGGATAGCTAGTAAAGTTAGGCTGCAAAACATATACTCCTTTGAGGAAGCTGTCAACTTGTCCCTAAGAGTAGAAAAGTTGGGGAAAGGGAAAGCCAGTGTCTCTAAAACTCCTGCTAGAACACCTAACTACAAACCTTTTGTAGGAATTAAGATGGGAGAACCTGTGGCTCCTACTAAGACTCCTTTTAACCCTGATAAAAGCAAGGTTGTTGAGGCAGGCCAAAGAAAGACTACCCCCCTCAAAAAATGTTTTCAATGTCAAGGATATGGACATTTTGCTAGAGAATGTCCATCTAAAAGAGCTCTGAGCACTCTAGAGGTAATCCATTGGGGGGATGATGAGGTGTTGGTCTGTGATGAGGAGATGGAAGAGCCTGAGATAGAGGCTAGTGAGGAGTTGATAGAACCTGATGCTGGGTTAAGTCTGGTGACTTGGAGGGTGATGCACACACAACCCCAACCCTTAGAAGAAGATCAAAGACACCAGATCTTTAGAACTAGGTGCACCATAAAAGGGGGGGTGTGTAATCTGATTGTGGATGGAGGGAGTTGCACCAATGTAGCCTCTAAGACAATGGTGGATAAACTAACATTGCCCACCAAAGACCACCCTCAACCTTACAAGCTTAGGTGGATGAACAAGGGGGCTGAAGTTAGAGTAGATCAACAATGTGTTGTTCCATTTTCTATTGGGAAAGGATATGCTGATGAGGCCTTGTGTGATGTATTGCCTATGGATGCTTGTCACCTTCTATTAGGGAGGCCATGGGAGTTTGATAGGGATGCTGTCCATCAGGGACGGGACAATACTTACTCTTTTAGGTTTGGGAAGAAGAAAATCATCTTAGCTCCTTTACCCCCTATCCTGAAAGGGAACCCTCCACTCTTAACTGAAGCTGCTAAGGAAGTTCTGCTGTTAAGTGAAGCAGAGATGGAGCAAGAGTTAAATGATCTTAGGCCAGTCTATGTCCTCCTCACCAAGGAGGTAGGGGAAGGGTCTAACCAAGTGCATAAGGAAGTGCAAGCCTTGCTGAAAACCTATGAGGATGTTTTCCCTGCTGAACTACCTAGTGGATTACCCCCACTAAGGGGAATTGAGCACCACATTGATCTAGTACCTGGGGCTGTCCTTCCAAACAAGCCAGCCTATAGAAGTGACCCCAGGGCAACACAAGAGCTGCAATCTCAGGTGGGAGAATTGCTTAGCAAAGGGTATGTCAGGGAGTCTCTTAGTCCTTGTGCTGTACCAGCACTGCTAGTGCATAAGAAGGATGGAACTTGGAGGATGTGTATAGATAGCAGAGCAATTAACAATATCACCATTAAGTATAGGTTCCCTATACCTAGACTCAATGACATTCTGGATGAACTCAGTGGGGCTCAAGTGTTCACTAAGATTGATCTAAGGCAAGGGTATCATCAAGTAAGGATAAGAGCTGGAGATGAGTGGAAGACTGCTTTCAAGACCAAGCATGGGCTGTATGACTGGTTAGTGATGCCATTTGGGCTCTCCAATGCCCCTAGCACCTTCATGAGGCTCATGACAGAAGTCTTAAGGCCTTACTTGGGAAATTTCATTGTGGTATACTTTGATGACATTCTAGTCTACAGTTCAAGCAAGAAGGAACACCTACAACATCTGAACTGGCTTTGTGAGGTTCTCAGGAAGAATAAGCTATATGGTAAGCTAGAGAAGTGCACTTTCATGCAGCCTGAGGTTCATTTCCTTGGGTTCATCATATCAAAGGAGGGGGTAGATGTTGATCCTGAGAAGGTTAAGGCAATCAGGGATTGGCCCACACCTAAGACAGTGACAGAGGTCAGGAGTTTCCATGGGTTGGCATCCTTCTATAGAAGGTTCATTCAGGGGTTCAGTTCTATCATGGCTCCTATCACAGAATGCATGAAGAAAGGAGAGTTTACTTGGGGAGAAAGGGCAGAGAAGTCCTTCAAAACCATTAAGGATCTGTTGTGTAGATCCCCTATACTAGGCTTACCTGACTTTAACAAACTGTTTGAAGTAGAATGTGATGCAAGTGGGTTAGGGGTTGGGGCAGTACTGGTTCAAGAGAAGAGGCCCATAGCCTATTTCAGTGAGAAGCTAAGTGGAGCAAGGTTGAATTACTCTACCTATGACAAAGAGTTTTATGCCATAGTGAGAGCTCTGAATCATTGGGGGCATTACCTAAAACCTAAGCCTTTTGTGCTACATTCAGACCATGAGGCTTTAAAGTTCATCAATGGTCAACACAAACTCAACCCCAGGCATGCCAAATAGGTAGAATTCCTGCAATCTTTCTCCTTTTCAAGCAAGTACATAGAAGGCAAGAACAATGTAGTAGCTGATGCTCTTTCTAGGAGATCTGTGATGTTGTCATTCATGGAGCAAAGGGTCCTAGGCTTTGAATTCATGAAGGAACTCTACATGGAAGATCCAGACTTCAAGGAGGAATGGGAAGTGTATGCAGAAGAAAAACTCAAGAAGGGGAGCAAGTACTTGACACAGAATGGATTCCTCTTCCAAGGAAACAAACTATGCATACCTAGAGGTCCTTACAGAGGATTACTAGTCAAGGAGGTCCATTGCAATGGACTTGCAGGGCACTTTGGGGTACAAAAGACCTATGAGATATTGCATGAGCAGTTCTATTGGCCCAAAATGCTAGGTGATGTGCAGGACACTATTAAAAGGTGCAAACCCTGTCAACTAGCCAAGTCACAGTTCCATGCAGGTCCCTACACCCCACTACCTGTACCAAACAAACCTTGGGAGGACATCAGTATGGATTTCATAGTGGCATTGCCTAGGACACAAGGGGGCAAAGACTCAGTAATGGTGGTAGTGGATAGGTTCAGCAAAATGGCCCATTTTGTTGCTTGTAAGAAGACAGAAGATGCCATGGGGGTAGCAGAACTCTACTTCAAGGAAATAGTCAAGTTGCATGGGGTACCAAGAAGCATTGTGTCTGATAGGGATACTAAGTTTATGAGCCACTTTTGGAGGTCACTCTGGAGACTCCTAGGTTCAAGGTTACTCTTCAGCACAGCCTACCATCCCCAAACAGATGGGCAGACAGAGGTTACTAACAAAACTCTAGGAAGAATCTTGAGGTGTATCATTGCTAAGTCATTAAAGGATTGGGACATCAAACTGTCACAAGCTGAGTTTGCATTCAATAGAGCTCCCTCACACAGCACAGGTAAGACCCCTTTTGAAGTTGTTTATGGTGCTAATCCTATAATGCCTACAGACCTAGCACCAGTGATAAGGAAAGAAGTCAACTATGATGCCAAAGAAAGAGTACAACAGATGATGCAGATTCACAGTCAAGTCAAGAAACAGATTGAGAGAAAAAATGAAATGTATAAGTCAAGAGCCAAAGGTCCAAAGAAAGCTAGAGAGTTCAAGGCAAGAGACATGGTGTGGCTGCACTTAAGGAAAGAAAGATTCCCAGAGAAGAGGAAAAACAAACTCATGCCAAGAGCTGATGGTCCTTTTGAAGTGCTTGAAAGGGTAGGACCTAATGCTTACAAGATAGATTTACCAGGGGATTATGGGGTACATGGGACATTCAATGTGGGAGACCTAAGTCATTATCAAAAAGACTCTGAGGATGAAGAGGATTTGAGGGCAAATCTTTTTCAAGAAGGAGGGGTTGCAACAGGAGTTCAATGCCATGCTCAAAGACAAGGCCAATCCACCTATGATCAGCCTAACCAGGATTCAATGCCAAACCTACCCTATGTCAAAAGCTATCTTAATGCTTTGTATAGCCCAGGCCCAAGCCACCACACAAAGACACGAGCCAGTGGTAGCCATGACACGAGCCAAGACCAAACAAGCCACAAACCAGACTCACAAAACAAGCCAACAAAACCTTTGGAAACTCAGCCAGCAGCAGTGCCTTGGGGAGGGTCTCAGGGCAACTTCCAAGCTTAGGGACTCCAAACCAACTATGGGGCATGGTACTAGGGAGAGTCTACTACCTTTTTGTCCAGGAAACCTTCCTCAGAAAACGTCAAGAACACCCCTCAAAACACAACCCAAGTGAACCAGTCCAGTTACAGCCTTACATGTAGCAGTTTAGCTGTTTTGTCAAACCTTCCTCTTTTAGCCAATAAAACAAGCCTAACCAATCCCTAAACCTATGTCTTGGGAAGGTCCTCTACAACTTTCCCCAGGACTTCCCTTCCAAGAAACAAACACACAAAGAGTTAGCTTAGGGACAACTTCAAACTGTCAAGATTTCAGCCTTTGGTGTAGTAGTTAATATGTCACTGTCAACCTTCCCCTTTTGAACAAACAATGCGTGAGGTACCTTCAGCACATCTTTGGGAGCCTTCCTACTTCAGTTTGGTTCACAAACCCAAGCTTGAAAGTCCACTCTTCACCCAAGACACACCTGATCAAACAATTAAGGAAGATTGTCTCTTTAGAAACTACTTTCTACTTTATCTACTTTATGTAAGAATTCTGCAAGTTTGTAGCTGTTATTTTGTTTCATGTTGTAAGCCCTTGTGGACCTAGATGTATCTTAAACGTCTGAGATGTATCCTTGCTGCCTATATAAGGCCTTCACCTAATGAAATACAAACCAGATTTGAAGTAAAACATAAAACTGAAACCTTGTTTCTGTTGCATCTCTTGGCTGTGTGCTTGAGACAACTTCCTTTGCTTTGTGCTTGGAAGTGAGCTTGGATCCTTAGCTGTGTGCTGGGATCAAAGTTCAACCCTCAATCATTGGCTTTGTGCTTTGGTTAAGGTCCTATCCTTGTTCTTTATTAATCAATTCAAACAGAAACAGAGTATTTGCAAAGTGTCTGAATCTCAATCAAATTGTCATTGTTTAGTTGTCTTTCTGAATAGTTTCAGTGCAGTAGGGAGATAAGGATGCATCTGGATTCCTCGTTTTTTACGATTTCTGACTTGAGTATGCATTTCCAGAGTTTCTTTCTTTGTGGGTTTGTACCCCAATCCTAATGGCATATTTCTTGAATTCCGCTCTTTGTAAGGTGAAAAGTTACTCTTCCTGATGGGCTTCAATGGCATTCCTAGGAAGTATCCATGGGATTTAAGTATGTGGTTGACCACTAACTTGGAGTATGGATTGAAGTATAGAGGTGCCAACTCATTCTCTACGAGATTTATGCTCTGAAATCCTCCAAGCTCGTATACTGGACCCGTGATTTCTTGGTTGTCGAAAACTTTCTCTATCACAACTTTGATAGGTGATGAATTGATCGTCACTACTTTGCCCTCTAAAGGAACTTTTATCTTCTGGTGCAAGGTAGATGTTACCGCTTTAGAAGCGTGAATCGAAGGCCTTTCTAGAAGTATATTTAAGGATGCTTCGATGTCCACAATCTTGAAGTTGACCTTTCGTTCAATGGGCCCAGTGGCTATGGTGAGGTTGATTAGCCCTATCACCTTACGTCGTGTTCCGTCATATGCTCGAACACCTTGGTTGGTGGGAGCCCAATCTAGTTCTTTCATGCCCAACTTACGTGCTTTTTTCAGTGGTATGACATTGACTGCGGAGCCATTATCTACCAAATTCATTGGTACGTTCTTCTTTAAGCACGTGATTGTGATGTATAGAGCGAGGTTGTGACTGGCACCGAAAGAAGGTAGATCTTCATCTGAGAAAGTAACTGGGTTACTTAGCTTAATCAAGTCTTTGAGGACCCAGTTCACTACGTCGTCAGGATTAGAGTCGTGCACTACATTTAGTTTTACTAATTCTTGTAATAAAGCTTGTCGATGGGGAAATGAACTCGCAACTAACTGCCATACTGAAAGATCAGCCTTTATCTTCTGTAGTTGTTTCATTAGATAGTTAGTAGATGTATCTTCGCCATCATTTGGGCTAGCGACATTGGTTTTACTAACTGGACCATTAATGGTAGGACCATTCTAAGAGACACCTTGATAAGGACGCCCTGATCGAGTAAGGTAGTCTATATCTGTGTCTTCACTAGTCCTGACTATATCTTCACTATCTTGGGTTTGATGAGGTTTTGTGAGGTATTCATCTTCGTCGTCATGTGCCCATATTCCGTTGACGGTATTGAGTTCTCTTAGTTTGATGATATCCGCTTCCAAAGCGATTACCCGTTTGACTAAATTATCACCTGTTGTGATCACCTCTTGCATAGTAGACTCTTGAGATAGAATTGGAATTTGTGGTATGCTTTCTTGGGGCGTGGCGCCAAGAATGCGTAGAGATGCTACAGTGGTTTTAAGCCTCGAAACTTGCCTACTCACACTCTTAGCCCATGCGATGAAATCATCGATGGTAGGAGAAATGGTGGAATATCTTCCTTCATTTTCTAACATGTGAAGATTATCTTCAATTAGGGAAATGAGGTGTGAAAAATCCAAGGTGGATTCTTCATCTATAATCATCAGAACTGCAAGAGGATTCTGAGTATTTTTAGGCTTACCTCCAGGAGCTATGGGTAGACGACCATCTTCAATCATATCTTGAATAGCGTGCTTTAATTTCAAGCATTTTTCTGTATTATGCCCTTTACCTCTGTGATATTCGCAATAGGTATTCTCATCCCAGAACCTAGTTTTCTTCTCCGGATCAGGCGTAGGTCCTATGGGTTGGAGCTTGCCTTGTTGTGTCAACCTTTTCCAGGCATTGGAATATGTATCACTGATGCTTGTGAATTTCCTTTGTGGGTTGTTCTTTTTAGATGGTTCTACAAGATTGACTTCATCGATTTTGTTAGGAGAGCCGTAAGAACGATTTGTTGAGCCTTGATATCCGCGATCTAACGTTTTGGACAAGAGCCTATTTCGGATGTCGTCTTCAATTCTTGTTTCTAACACAGTTAAATCTTTGAAAGACTTTATGCTTTGGTACCTAAGATGGTTTGCATAAATAGGTATCAAATTGTCCACAGAATGTTCCACAAGAGTGTCTTCATCTGGACGTTCAACAACTTGTGTGCTAGTCTTCCTCCACCTACATAGGAAGTTGGTGAAACCTTCTTTCTCATTTTGGGTAAGAACCTCTAGAGTACGCATATTGACTTGAATTTCAGCATTGTCTACGTACTACTAGGCGAACTCAATTACGGCATCAGCCCAGGTTGCAATTTTTTTGTGTTCTAGAGAATAGAACCACTGTTTAGGAATGGTGTCGAGAGATGAAGGAAAGATCCGTAGGAACATCACTGGTTTGATGCCTTTGATAGACATGTAATCTTTGAAAGCACGAATATGATTCAAAGGATTCTAATGCCCCTTGAACTTTGGGATGTCAGTCATGTTGAAGTTGGTTGGCAAATGGGTATTTACCGCTTCATATTTGTGATTATTCTCCCTGTAGATGTCATCTCCCTTGAGGTACATTAGTTGCTCCTCCAAGTTTTGGAGTCGCTTTTTAGCTCTAGTAAGAACTAGTGGGGGATTGACTTCTGGTTATCCCATAATGGGTGGAATGTTACCTTGCACACTAGGATCTGGAATGTCTGCAGGAGGCAGCCTAGTTTCTACGGCAACAATTCGCCCTTCAATGGCATTGAGGCGAGCATAAGCTTGGTCTTGACTTGTTTGGAGACGGATGAGCGCAGCTAGGACTAGATCATTATTATTTTGCTCGGGTTGATGACCACTTGCTTGACTAGTTCTCGGCATCTTGGAAACTGATATAAGAGACCGAAGACGGATCAAAACACGATCAACCATTGTAGCACACTTACTAAAAAAAAGAATCAACTTGTGAAAAGGGAGTGTGCCACTGTGTTTAAGTTGTTGGAGTAGGTGTCTTCCACAATAGTGCGCCACATAATAAATCTTATTAAGGAATATAATTGGGATATTACTTGACTATATATATGATTAGTCAGTTGATTAACGTAAATCAATAACGGTTGGCTGACTAGAGTTTGACGTTATTGTCGTATGACGGCGGTGATCAACTGATCCCTTTCGGTCAAACCTAAAGGATGAAATCCAAATAGTAACTAATTATTTGTATATGATACAGTTAATTAGTACATTACATATATTCGATATGTACGAGAGTTAATTATTAGAAATTGAGTTAAGAACTCAAATTCGATTAAGCTTATTTTTCAATTATGCGATAATTGACTAATAAATTTATATCTTATTTTAATACGATGAAATAAGATTTAACTTAGTAATTAATCGTTAAATTACTAAATTAGTTGAGGTTTTGAGATAGAGGTAATTAGTTAATTATATTTACAAAGAGTTGTAAAATAAATTAACTAAGCATTGTGGGACCCATTATATATTGATATAATGGTAAAATATTACTTAAAATGTTAAGTACATATTGTTCATTTATTTGTATCATATAATTGTTATATAATCAAATTAACACTTAATTATACTAGATAATTAAGCATATGATTAATAAGTATTTGTGGGACAAATATCAAAAATCAAAATGGATCAAATTAGGCCTCACATGGCCGGTTGGTATAGAGTTGGTAAGGTGATGATGGTTGCTTATGTTCATGCTCACAAGTCACATATGATTATGACATGAATAGTAACCTAAAATCATTTTACTCACTACAACACACCACCACTTTGCATGGCAATAAAATAAGAAGAAAAATCACTCTTTTGAAGAGCTCTTGGCCGGCCCTCTTGGCTATAAATTGAACAATTGTTGTTAAATTTATTACTAGTTCATTCTTGCTTATTTTTCATTCATCTCTCAAAACTCATCTTCTCTCTAAAACTCTCATATACTAATATTTCTTAAGTATTACTAGTGTAGTAATATAGTCTAATATTAGTAGTATAATATCTATCTTATTATCTAGTTAATAATAAGAGTAGATTA
Source organism: Heliosperma pusillum (assembly GCA_022085475.1). Taxonomy (NCBI): domain Eukaryota; kingdom Viridiplantae; phylum Streptophyta; class Magnoliopsida; order Caryophyllales; family Caryophyllaceae; genus Heliosperma; species Heliosperma pusillum. The sequence goes on from JAIUZE010067445.1 coordinate 13,826, forward strand.
TTTGGTATCATCTTGGTGCAACTTAGAGGAGATCTTCTAGTTTGGAGATTACTTGTGTTCATCCATATTTATAGCTCAAGAACAACAAGAAGGAGTTCTTGTTGTGCCCATATATTTTCCATATCAATGTGAGGAAATTTCTTCTTTTATTTAAATGTCTTTATATTTGCTTGCATGGTACATAGATCATTAAATACTAAATTAACAAGTAATTTAGCAACTAATTAGAGGAGTCTAATTAAGGTTTATGGACTTTCATGTGGTATCAGAGCTAGCTTGTACCATGCATGTTCATTTTGGACATTTTTATTAAAGTTATAAGATAACTAATAAATCAAAAATATTTAAGTTAAAATAAGATTCTGACAAAAATATTTGGTGCATGTATACCTACAGACCTCAAAATGTTTGTGGTCAAATTTCGTGATTATAGGGACTGATTTGCTATTTATTTTTATTTTTGGCGTTTAAACCGAGTTAACATGCATTTTATGAGTTAAAAGTTAACTAAAAATAGTTGCATGTTGATTCTGGCCATGAAATTTTAATATCATCTCACATGAATGTCTTACATATTGTATGTAAAATTTCGTGACTTTTAATTAAGTATTGCATGTTTATTGATTTTTATTCGATAAAAGTCGATAATATGAGATTATAATGTTCATAAAATTGAAACGTCCTTGTCTGGTATTGAAAATTTTTGGTACATTTTACATTCTGATTTGGATACTCGTTGGGAAATTTCATAATTTTGTTTACTGTTTTACTATATTTAATGATTTTATATTTGATAAAACAATTAAATATTAAATTATTTGTTCTTAAAATTAATTTAAATTTTTTGAGAAAATGTTTTTATTTTTAGAGTTCCTGGACATGTTCCAGAATGTACAAAATTTTTGGTTTCAAATTTTATGATGTTTATATTTTATTTTGGTTTTATTTTATAATTGTTATGATTAAACCGTAATATTTAGCAAATGAAATCAAATCGATCTAATTAATGAGCAACAAAATTAGTAGGGACTAATTTTGAGTTCTAAAACAGTTTAGTTAATTATTTTGAATTTAAATGAGATTTAAATGTTGATATTGATTTTTTAATGGTTAAAAATCAATAAATCCCGAAAAATCGAGCTACAATGAGCATGAATGTGTTTAGGACGATTTTGGCATGAATTTTGCAGCAATTTATTTTATTTATGGTTGAATGAATGAATGTCATTTATTTAATAATTTATGCAAAGTTTGTACCTAGTATGGCCTAGTTATTTTTAATCGTTATTACCCGTAATGTAAGGGAATAACGGTTTGGTTGTAATTTTATTGTGATCTCGTATCGCTGGTTTGTATAATTTTAATAATTTCATTTCATAGAATAAATGTATAATAGGAATTTGTATATTTTTATATTTCTAATTATTTTTATGAAGACCCTACTCCCTCAAGACGGTGCCATTTTGGAAAGTGTTCCAAGTGAAGAGGCAAGCTAAGGGACCAAGGAGTTGGTTTCCGAATTTGTAATTATCTAGTTAATTTGATTAGCTAGGTGTCCATACTAGGATTTTATCGTTGCTTGGTTGCTTGCTTTATATCCGCTCATGCCAAAATCGTCACACATGCATTTTATTTTACGTCATTGTCAATTCAACGTTATTCACAATTCACCGACTTAGTTCACTTATAGGGAATTAATAACTAAATTGACAAGATCTCTCACATGTTTAAAAATTGAGATTAGCCTTACCAATTAATAACACATATGAATCCCGTGTTCATTAGGGCTACCACGCTCGTGGGTTCCGTTTTACCTCGGGTAAGTAGGGTGATACGATCACAAGCTAAAACTGGATTGGACTCAACGAGATAAGCGTTATCTTGGGACTAGGAGATGGATTTAGTTGAAATCCGTCAACCAAGAGTTCTAAAGGGTAGAAATAGTCAAGTAATGACTTATCATTTCTAGATAAAGGTAGCATGCGATGACTATTTTTTATTTAAAGATGGGTCTTGGAATCATTTATATAATTTAGTGAGAGGTCATTATATAAATGCTAAACTTGTTAAAATGTTTTTCAAGTAAATTAACAATGAATGTTTATATATTTATTTTTGTTGTAGTAACCATATTCGCACAATGTCAACATCATCAAACAATGCAACCTTGGGTAAGGACTCATGGTTGAGATCCGTCATGGACAAGTGTGTCCTGAAAGATGACGGAAGTAACTTCGTTGAATGGGAGTCAACGATCAAGAGCGCCGCGTTATCCGATAACGTGCTTCGCTACTTGGTCGAAGAGCCCCCCCACCGAACCCGCGCCTAGATCGTCCGCGGTGGTTCGGGCCGAATATGACCTTTAGTTGAAGGTTGCAAATGACGTCAAGAATGTCTTGATTTGGTCAATCTCACCCAAACTCAAACTCCAATTGATATCACTCGATGCATATGCGATATTCACGAGGATCACGTCAATGTTTTCGCAAGCCCCTCAAATTCTCCAATATGAGGCGGCTACGAAATTCTTTGACACCAAGCTTCAAAGGGGCCAAAAGGTTGGCCCACACGTGCTCAAAATGGTTGAGCACGCGGACACCTTAGAGCGTCTAAGGTGCAAAATTCCGAAGCAATTGGTGGTGGGTAAGATCCTTCATTCACTCACACCCAAGTTCACCCAATTTAGGGTGAACTATAACATGAATGGCATGGACAAGAGTTTCCATGAACTCCATGCACTCCTCACCCAAGCGGAGAGGGACATGGAAGCTAGTGGGAGTGAACCCAAGGATGTTCTTTCCATGAAAATGAAGAACATGAACCTTGGGGTGAGAAAGGACAAAGGAAAGGGTAAGACTCTTTTCAAGAAAGTCGGCAAGGGAAAGGGCAAGGTCTTTTATAAGTCCAAGCCCAAGGTCAACAAACACGCGGAGGCGGATTGCTATTATTGTAATGGCAAAGGGCATTGGAAAAGCAATTGCCCCAAGTACTTGAAAGACAAGAAAGACGGTTGTGTGACAACGTCAGGTAAAATTCTTTCATCACTCTATATGATAGATATTAACTTTGCTAGTACCTCTTCTTGGGTATTTGATACCGGTTGTGGTTCTCACCTTTGTAATCATGTACAGGGGCTGAGGGACGTGCAAGCACTAGCCAAGGGTGACGTGGACCGGCGCATGGGAAATGGAGCTAAGGTAGCCGCAGTTTCCGTGGGCACCTACGTTCTTCTTTTGCCTAATGGTTTAGAGTTGTATTTAAATAATTGCTATTATGTTCCAACTCTTACCAAGAACATTATCTCCATTTCCGTGTTAGACATGGAAGGATTGTCATTTTGCATAAAGAAACAACTGTTGTACTTTTCATTTAATGAAATTGTTTATGGCGAGGCCATTTCTATTGGAGGTATTTATGTTCTAGATATTGCAAAAGAGGTCTATCATGTAGAAAACAAGAAGCTCAAAACAGGTGAACCTAATCAATCATACCTTTGGCATTGTCGTTTAGGGCACATAAACGAACGACGCATAAAGAGACTTGTTTCATCTAAAGTACTAAAACCATTCGATTACGAATCTTATGGCGTATGCGAATCTTGTCTTCTAGGCAAGATGACTCATGCTCCTTTTACGGGAAAAGGGACACGAGCAAGTGAAGTATTAGGAGTTATACATACGGATGTATGCGGTCCAATGACTATCCAAGCTAGAGGGGGTTATCACTACTTCATTACTGTTTACCGACGACTTTGAGTAGATATGCAGAGTCTACTTGATGAGGCATAAAAGTGATGCGTGTGAAAAAATTCAAAAGATTTAAAAATGAAGTAAAAAACCAATTGAATAAAAAGATCAAAACCCTACGATCCGATCGTGGTGGTGAATACTTGAACCATGAATTTGATTCACACCTGAAAGATTGTGGTATAGTATCACAATGGACTCCTCCTGGAACACCTCAATTAAATGGTGTATCCGAAAGGCGAAATCGAACTTTATTAGATATGGTTCGATCTATGATGAGTCTAACAGAGCTTCCTGATTATTTTTGGGGTTTTGCTATCTTATCTGCAATATTTTCACTAAATCGAAGACCGACTAAAGCGGCAAACAAGACCCATATGAATATGGACACGGAAAGTAGCTTATATCGTTTATGAGCATTTGGGGATGCGAGGCTTTTGTTTATAAGTCTGACGATAAACTCGCACCCAAATTTGACAAATGTCTTTTCGTAGGATATCCAAAGGAATCACATGCTTATTACTTCTACAATAAACACGAGGACAAAGTGTTTGTGTCTCGTGATGCAGTCTTTTTAGAAAATGATTTTATTTCTAAAAGACAGAGTGGGAGAAAATTTGAACTTGATGAAGTCCCAGAGCCACAAACCGAAAAGGATGACGAGGAAAACGTTCCCTCTTCGTCTGGTACGGTCATTATTCCTTCGGAACCTAGGAGGTCAAGCAGAATTAGTCATCCACCTGATAGATACCTTGGTATTATAGAGGAAGGTGATGACTATAATGTGTTACTTTTTGAAAGTAACGAACCTACTACCTACAAAGCAGCCATTTGTAGTCCCGACTCAAAGCTATGGCTAGGAGCCATGCAATCCGAAATGGATTCTATGTACGAAAATCAAGTATGGGACTTGGTTGATTTACCTAAGGAGGTAAGACCTCTTCAGTGTTAGTGGATCTATAAGATCAAAAGTGGCATAGATAAACATAATGATGTTTACAAAGCTAGATTGGTGGAAAAAGGTTTCACCCAAGTTCATGGTCTTCACTATGACGAAACCTTCGTCCCAGTCGCCATGCTTCGATCCATAAGAATTATCGTAGCGGTTGCCGCATTTCATAATTATGAGATTGGGCAAATGGATGTCAAAACCGCCTTCTTGAATGGGATTCTAGAAGAGGAAGTGTACATGACACAACCTGAAGGTTTTGTGGATCCATCAAACCCTAAGAAGGTATGCAAACTTAAGAGATCCATCTATGGTCTTAAGCAAGCATCCAGGAGTGGAATCATCGTTTTGGATCATGTATAAACAAAATGGTTTTCACTCGAAGCTCGGGACCATGTTTATACAGAATTTTTAGTGTGAGTAAAGTAACTTTTCTAGTCTTGTATGTAGATGACATACTACTCATTGGGAATGATATTCCAATGCTCACTTCTGTAAAGGAGTGGCTAGGAATACATTTCCAAATGAACGACTTAGGAGAGGCCCAGCGCATCTTAGGTATCCGGATCTATAGGGATATATCTAAAAGGATACTAGCATTAAGTCAAGAGACTTATATTGATAAGATTCTTGATCGGTTCAACATGAAAGACTCTAAGAGAGGCTTTATTCCTATGGGAAGTGGGATCACTTTGAGCAAGTCAGAGTGCCCTACGAAACCCGAGGAGATTGAACGCATTAAATTGATCCTTACGCATCAGCTTTTGGTTCAATCATGTATGCATATATGTCCAACTCTGCCCGCGACGTTGGCATTGCTTTTGAGCATGACAATCGTTACCAACCCAAGGCAATCCAGGGGAAGGCACTTGGATAAGCCGAACACATCCTTAAGTACTTGAGAAGGACCACGGATCGTTCTTAGTGTTTGAGGCGAGAACTGAAGTTACGTGTTAAAAGGGTTAATACACAGATGCCAGTTGCCAAACAGATAGGGATGATATGAAATCCCAATCCGGCTACGTTTATAGGATGAATGGAGGAGCTGTTTGCTGGAAGAGTTTCAAGCAAAGCGTTACAGCGGATTCTACAACAGAAGCAGAGTACCTTGCAGCGTCTGAAGCTGCAAAGGAAGCTGTGTGGATTCGGCAATTTTTGGAAGGACTAACAGTAGTCCCTACTGCCAAAGATCCTATCACAATTTATTGTGATAACAATGGGGCTATTTTTCAGGCAAAAGAGCCCAAGTCTAGTAACAAGTCTAGACATGTACTTAGGAAATATCATGTAATTAGAGATTACGTGGACAGAAAGGAAATTGACATTTGTAAGGTTGGGACAGATGACAACATTGCTGATCCTTTAACCAAGCCTTTGTCAAAGGCAAAACATGATGGTCATGTCGTCACAATGGGATTGAGACGTGTACCATAATTTCTTTAGATTATAAAATATGTTGTATTAATTATTTCATATATGATAATTGCATTCATTGTTCGAGTTTTATTTTAAACTCTTTTATTTAGTTTGACTAAATTTAATACTTTGTTTATCCGAATAGATTGTTGGACCCTATTCAAGTGAATAGGACGAACTTCGTATTTTGTCCCTAGTCACTCAATGAGGTGACGTCTCGAAATTACTAGATTGTAAGTCGATCGATGGTTGGTTCAGCACTAAAATGGGGTCATTGGAGATGAATTGGTCCCGTTTACATAGACAAGACTTAAATACACTCCTGTCGGACAGTGACATGTAGAGACCTTAAATCATTATTTGATGCCTGGTCGTGCAGGGTCTTTCTATCTTATTCCTATAAGTCGATTCCTTTTGACTGGCGACCGTCTATCTGATCTTCGTTTTTCCGATTGGGTTTGGTTGATGTTCTAGGTCGTGCCGTAAAAGGAGGCCGATGGACTTCTTCTGGATCATGGTGATCTGCATCATACAGAGTAGATGAATCAACAGGAATTGTCCACCCACGTTGGGTACAAACATCTTTAGGCCACTCGAGGAGAAGTTACTGTAAATGCGTGGCCACGCTCGGAAACAGATCTATGGTAGATTTTCCGGTCAGATAGTTACTCTCCTTATCGAGAAAACCACTCTAGATATTGGCAATCGCAAGTGCGACCTGAAAGACACCTTGCGTTGAGTGGGAGATGTGATAAAGAGACAAGAGAATTGGTGACGCACACTTGTGTCAGACAAGTGGGAGATTGTTGGAGTAGGTGTCCTCCACAATATTGCGCCACATAATAAATCTTATTAAGGAATATAATTGGGATATTTATTGACTATATATATGATTAGTCAGTTGTTTAACGTAAATCAATAACGGTTGGCTGACTAGAATTTGACGTTATTGTCGTATGACGGCGGTGATCAACTGATCCCTTTCGGTCACACCTAAAGGATGAAATCCAAATAGTAACTAATTATTTGTATATGATACAGTTAATTAGTACATTACATATTTTCGATATGTACGAGAGTTAATTGTTAGAAATTGAGTTAAGAACTCAAATTCGATT
>JAIUZE010067447.1:0-30257 GCA_022085475.1 Heliosperma pusillum
ACCAACTGTGACCAACCCTCAAATTTGCGGAAAGAAAAAATATTTAAATACATAAAAGAAATATGAGAATACAATACGAAGGTGTCATAAATAAAAAGGTTCATTACAAAACGGAAATAATATTATACAAAAGAAATATACAAGACGGGAGACATATCTCCCGTATAAATACGGAAATAAAAGAGGGTATAATAATATACAATCCTAAAGAACCGAATATAGGTCCAAGGTAAATACTTCGCTCGCTAGCTCGTCAATGTACCCAAAATATGCATCACCACCTGTTCGACCGCATTAAATATAAACACGGAAGCCACAGTCAGTGGGCAGTAACTCCGAGTTCTCCCAGCCACGAAATGTCGAGTTTAATTAAACATGAATAACATAAAAGCAATGTATATGAACAATACAAAACTTTAACATATATGATATGCTTTTCATGTTATGAAACAGATAACTAACAAATAACCTAGCATGTGAAAGCTATCATGTGAAACCGATAATAAACTATAACTCGAGGTAGGGAAGCTGGTATGCTAGCTCATAGGTTCCTCTCAGAAACATGGCCGTGATACACTCAAACCCTAATCAACACGTAATCATGTGAATCAGTTAACAACCGGTAATCCAAACTCTATCAACCTTAGCCGCTTGCATCTCACCTCTAAGAGCTCATAGAAATCATCAACATAAAGACGCGAATACTTCTACAAACAGCATAGGTTCTTAGGAACAGTCAATAGAAGACTTCTGTAACTCAGCTATACCACGAGGTAGGATAATACTTAAATAAATTTGAAGGCTCACGGGTCACTCTATACATGGCCCAAATACCAAGCACACATCTAAAGGCTCATTCGGTTTTTACACTAATAACATGGCCCATCCAGCACATATCTTAGCTCAGAGGTTACCCTAATAACATGTCCAAGATACGACTCAACCCTAAACCTAGACTGCGCAGACCTAGAGAAATGCGAAGATCCATCGCATCCACGACCCATGATACAATCACATGAGTACCCCTAAGAAGATCCATCAAAGGGTTGGCTAGTACTAAAGCTGGCTCCATTTCCCAAAGTGGAAACCATGGCAGCCATGCCCCGACTTGAAGATCCATCAAGCCGGGAACACAAAAGCTATCAAGCCGCAAACTCCATATGCTCGTTAAAGATAGTACGGGCCTATCAATGTCATGGTCCAAGATACTCATTTAGAATTAGAATGATCAAGATGCCATATACTCATAATCTCTAGGGTACTTGTCAACACGACACCAACCATATAATTAAGAACAGTCACGGGAAAAACATTCTATCATGTACTAATTGCATATAAATCATATATCAAATATCATATCGCCTCATATCTCTAAGCTCATGCATATCATTCATTAAAAATAAAACCTTACCTGAAGACAAATCCCCGACCCGAGTCCCGCGACGGGTCATCAGTCAACCGGGGCTGACTAGATCTTAGTTTGACCAAACCCGTTTGGTCAAACCGGCTAGAAACAGAGTCTTAGCCCTCGAGGCTTGAACATAAGAAGATCACATTCATTTCATGTTATTTCATTCTATTTCTAACATGTGAATTATTAAAATCATACGAAAACCCGTTTAACTTAACGGATATCAATTTAAACTACCATCTCGTATTATAATTTCTAACATGTGAGAAATAGTAATTTTATGAAAAACCCTTTTAATTAAATATTTTACTTATTAATATTTTTCACTTACTAATTATTACAAAACGCGATAAAAATAACGATAACTCAAAAACCGTCACAAGTCCCAAGGTGGGACCCACGGCTGATTTTGGGCCGAGACACACATGGCCTGGACTGGGCCCCACGGGCTGGTTTGGGCTGTTTTGGGCCTTTTTATCGACTTTACTAAAAACCGTTTCTAATTATTTCCCGCATGCTTTAACATAATTAAACCCCGTCAAAACCACAACATAACTACCAAGTATCGACACAACCCAAAGACCAAAACCCGGACCCACCATGGACCAACCCAGACCGGGTCTGAACCGGCCTGGACCGGCTGGTTTGGTCCGGTTCACAGCCCCTAAACCGCCCCCCTAAACAGCCCCAAAACCGGTTCCCACAACAACAAACACAAATTATTTCCAACATGTTTTAATTAATCAACACCCATTTTAACATCCAATTCAACCATCATGCATATTAAAATCATGATTATGAAGAAATCATAAATATATGTCAAGAACACCAACATGTTTATAAATTCATACCACATGATAAAAATGATTACTTATCATGTTACTAATTAAAAACCGTAAATCATAAACACTAACTAAAGTATGTAACATTGATTCGTCGAGTAACTCGGAATCGTTACCTTAGCTAGCACAAAATCAAGTAGCACCAAAATATAAGAACTAAGAACTAAGAAACCCGTCTTCTAGTCTTCTCCTAAAATATACGAGTCACCAAACTCGTCTTCAAAATCTTCCCCTATAAGAAATGACAAGAAAAAACATTATTAGAACTTAAACTTGATTTTCCATAATTAAATGTTGACAACGATTTTGTCGGATTTGAAATAAAACCGTACTTGAAGATGGAGAGCGAAGAGGAGGTTCTAGAAATATAAGTTAGGACGGATTTAATTAAGAAATGAAGGTTTTATGATGATTTTGCTCAAGAACGACGAAGACCGGATGAAGAACGCTCAAGAACAAATGAAGAACGATGAAGAACGATTAATTTGATCTTAATTTGATTTATTGTAAAATGAAAAGTTGTTAGTGAGTATGTGGTGAGTGAGGGCCGTGTAAATATAGAGGAATTAGGAAGTCGGATTTTGAAATTGTTGTTACGGAATTGACTCGCGTTTAATAATTATATTACGGTACTCGATTAAATATAATTAGCGATTAAGTTAATTGAACTAAATATCAAGATATTATGTTATTATAATGAAAAGAAAGGAAAATATCAAGGTGAAAGAGAGGACAAAGGAGACGTGTGAAATGGTGAGAAATCGGGTCTGTTTTTAAGCGATTTTCGGAGTTTAAATTGACAGACCGATAAAGTTACAAATATCTTAGATATTTTTATTAGTTTAATCATATTAATTAAAAGATCTAATATGAGTGGAAAAAAAGTGACATGGCGCGTGTGACTCATGTCAAAGTCGGGTTTCGGGACTTAAGTTGACCCGAGAATAGTTAAATGACGTTCGGTTAAAACCGTAAAAATTATTCTTTAAATTCAGAATAAATTCAAAATAATTATATTAAATTACGATAAATTCCGATAAATCTTAATAAAAATAAATTAAATTTATTATTTTTCAAATATAATTTCGGTCTTTAAAATTACGAGGCGAGTCGGGAAAAGTCAACGAAAGTCAAAGTTGACTAAAAAGTCGAGAAAAGTCAAAGATGACTTAAAAGTCAAGAAAAGTTTATGACGACTTAAAAGTCAAGAAAAGTCAATGACGACTTGTAAAAAGTCAAGAAAAGTCAAAGACGACTTAAAAGTCAAGAAAAGTCAAAGATGACTAAAAACGGTCTTTTCATGAAATCTCTCAGAAATTCCAAATACGAACGCGGAATTTCAAAATACGACTCGGAACAAAAATTTCTATTTTAAAACCTTAAGTCTGCTGAAAAGTGTTAGTAAATATTTTTACTAGAAAAATTGGGTACTTTTCGGGTTGTTACAAAACAAGCAAGCAAAGCATGAAAAGCATTCAATAATGTTCAGATATTTTTAAATTTTCTCAAAAATCTTCTCTTTCTCTTTTATTCAAAATTTGAAAAATGATCAACTAAAATGCAAAATGGGAAAATGCAATCCCTCCCCCAAGCTAAACATCACATTCTCCTCAATGTGAGCACAAAGAAAAAATATGCAATGAGATGCTTAATGGGAAAAAGGAAAACTGAAAGAAGAGTGAAGCTTACTGGTCAGTGCGGACTCCCCCAAGCTAGTCTTATGGACTTGACAAGGAAGGTCTTTATAGATTCTTCAAAAACTCTTTCATCTGCAAAATAAATCCTAACAATGAAAAAGGGAATACAAAAATAAAAATGCAAAAAGAAAAGGAACACGGGTTGCCTCCCGAGAAGCGCAATTTAAATGTCTTGCTATACTCCATTTCTTTCTTTGATCATCCTTTATCTTTAAGCTCACTATCATCCAAGCTCATCATCATAGCGTTCTTTACATTTTCCATCCATGCCAAACTTTTCCGGGAATAGCCCCTTCTAGCACTTTTAGCAGTAGTGCTTTTAGTATGCTCACCTGCAAGAGAATCAACACTAACATGTGCCTCCAACGGATCCGTCAGTAAGGATCGAGGCATAGAAGAAACAATAGAAGAGTCATCAACATTAAGCACATAACATGAGTCTTCTAACACGGGACTCCTAACGATGGAATTTTTACTAAAGGTCACGTTATCATCTCCTATCTCTAATGTCAACTTCCCATTCTTGACATCAAAAACTGCACCAGTGGTGTGCAAAAAGGGTCTTCCCAAAATGATTGGGATTTGAGAGTCTTCGGCCATGTCAAGTACTAGAAAGTCAACGGGAATAAAAAACTTACCAACTTTTACGGGCACATCTTCTAAAACACCCATAGGTTATTTTAGAGAACGGTCCGCCATTTCCAAAGTAATATTAGTGCATTTCAAAGCACCCATGTTAAGTTTTTCAAACATAGAAAAGGGCAGGACACTTACACTAGAACCTTGGTCGCAAAGGGCCTTATCAATGGTATACGTGCCTATAGTGCAAGGGATGAAGTAACTACCAGGGTCCTTAAGTTTTGGTGGAGACTTATTTTGAAAGAGTGCACTACACTCTTCAGTGAAAGCTATGGTCTTCATCTCATTGAAGGATCTCTTCTTTTTGAGGACTTCCTTCAAAAACTTGGAATAAGAAGGAACTTGGGAAAGCAATTCAGTGAAAGGGACTGTTACCTTTAAGTTCTTGACGACGTCAAGGAATTTAGCATACTTTGCCTCCTCCTTGTGCTTGGCTAATCTTTGGGGAAATGGGACTTTGATCATAATAGGAATCTCAAGCTCTTTCCCTTTTGACATGGGCACCTCATCTTCAACATCAACAACCACGGGCTCATCATTATGCTTACCACTTCTCGAGGAAATGGCATTTACAGTTTCGTGAGGTTGGTAACATTGTGAAGGCAGCGTCCTTGCTTTTGGTGGGTATTAGAAGAGGCATATTGGGAAATTTTAGCTTCCAACAATTTGATGGCGGCTTCCTTAGCTTGATCGCTCTCTTGGAATTTAGCTATTATGGTGTCTTGCCTTTGAGCTAATTGCAGCATCATGGCTTCAAGTTTACTTACACCATTGTCACTCTGTTGAAATGTAGAGGATTGAAATTGTTCTAGCTTTTGTGTGAGAAGGGCTACTTGAGCTTGTAAAAGTGTCAAAGTGGGGTCCTCTTGCTTAGATTTCAATGGTATGAAGCGGGAATTTCTATATTGAGAATCGTGAATTGCCAAGGATTCAATGGTAGTGTGAGCAATCTCAACATTAATTTGATCAAATCTTCCATTTTTAGCAGAATCCAGGATACGACGGGACTCTATATAGTACCCATTATAGAATGTGATGGCAAGGAGCCATGGATCTATCCCATGATGAGGACACTCCCTTTGCAAGTCCTTGTACCTCTCCCAAGCTTCATATAGGCTCTCATCATCCCCTTATTGGAAACCAGTGATTTGACTTCTCAACAAAGCGGTCTTTTCTTGAGGAAAGTACTTTTGGTAGAAGGAAAGTACTTTTGGTAGAAGGTGAAGATGGAATCCTAATTGAAGATTGGGTGCTTTTTGTGAATGGAGATGAGAATGGATCTTCTTCTCCTTCAAGATTAGATAGAATATCCGAGTATTTCTCACGAATACTGTCTAAACTTGAAGTATCAGAAGCTTTTGAGATTTCGATGAATATCTTTCGTCTCCTACGCGGAGTCCTTTCTAGATCGGGATCTAAAGAGATAGGGGTCCCTAGTCTAGAAGATCTGGGCATAAGATTGAAAAGGTAAGATGAAAAATCAAGAGAGGTCTAAAGGAATTTGGGTTCCTAAAGACTAGATAAAACTAATTGCGATAAAAATCACAAGAAAAAGGAAAACTAAACCGTGCTCCCCGGCAACGGCGCCAAAATTTGATCGTGCTTGTCGCGAGCCCGATACAAAGATAAATTACCCAGACTAGGCTACTAACAAATTAATGTATTAGGGAAGTAGGGGTTTATCCTTAGGGAGATGGTGTTTCCTATAGAATGTGAAATGTCTCGCAATTGGGTTTTATCTAACGAATATCTGGGTTTTGGGATTTTGATATCTAAACTAATATAAAGCATAAATGAAATCAAAATAAAAACAAATGAAAACAATAAAGCAAGTGATGAAAAGCATCTAGGGAAGTAGGTTCACACATGTAGATTGACATATTGATGAAATTGGATTTGGAACATGCAAATAATTCATTGTGAGTTCGTAAGAATGATGTGTTCATTACAATCATAGATCAGATGGTCTAGCAGGATTTTAGGCGATTTACTAGGTCTTAATCCACCATGTCATGCTTTGTCTATTCCATTCGCGTATCTCTACCTTAGAAAAGAATTCCATTCTAGTCAATGATTTTGGCCAAAAATCGTTAACTATCGTTACAATCCAAACATGCGTAGACACAATGTTTTAAAAGCACAATTTCTTTATCCAATTATCATCTTTTAATCAATCTAACATGGCTACCCTACACCCTAGAAAGGTGACTACTCACTCATGGTAATGTTTATATCTAAGATGAAGTTAATAACAAAAACTAGGATAGACATGTTTAGTTGATTTTGACTCTTTATATGTCGATAATAACGACGCTAATTGACAATCTAGGAAATGAAATGACGATTATAACAAGATGAAAATGAATCTAAGATAATATGTAAAGAGAATAACAATCAAATGGAAAACAATAAAGGACATTAAACAAAGGATAAAGTAGAAATACCTATATGACGATCAATGACGATAATGACAACAATAATAGTAATCCTTGCACATAATAATCGTTCCTTGAATTACAACGCTTGAACCCAACAAAGTAGATTACAAGGATGAATTTCTTATTGATCTAAACAAAAGTTTTGATATGGAAAGGACAGAAATAAACAAAGAACTAAAGACTAAAGAAGAATAAAATGAGAGAAGAGAGACTAGTTCTCCCTTCCTCCTAATCTAAAGAGAAAATGTAAGAAGAGAAGAGATTATTGTAAAGAGGATTGTTGTGTTAGATGTGTTGAGAAGAGTGGCTGGAGCATCCCTTATATAGCATTAGAGTTTCGTGGGGAAGGGGTCGAGCATTGAACATATAGGACAAAAGAAGGAAGTTGAAGCAATTTGTGCGAATCAGCAGGGATACCCGATCGGGTACACACTTACCCGATCGGGTAAGTTGTCATCTAGAAGCTTTTAACTAACGTTTCATCTCCCTTTGCTTTGACTTGACTTCCATCATCCCCCTTGAGCTCTTGAGTCGGGTTTGTTGATAGAGTTTGATGTAAAGCGATGAATTCTTCCGCCTAATTGATTGATCTTTCGACAACTACGAAACTGTCTTTGCTTCTTCTCTCTTTTGAATTAGTGAACCTTCTTGAAATGTCTTTCACTTGGTCAAGCTTGCTTCTTCAAACCGTCGGATTCTAGGAAAATGCTCGGGAATATAGAAAAAGGGCGTAGAAACGTCACTTTCCCTACAAAACAGGTTAAAACAAAGGAATTCGCCTAGAAGACGATATTAGCTCATAAAGTGGCCTAACAAATCACAAATGACATACAAACCCGAGCTAAATTGGGGGTTAAAACCATACAAATATTTACTTATCAATAACAAATGGCTGGAAATACAGATATCTCTATGCCAAGTGCCACGCTCGCGCGCGAATCTTGGCTTATAGCATTTATGGACCACATGAATCAGTCCACGCGACTGAAGAATGACGGGTCCAACTTTGTGGACTGGGAGGCGGCATTACAGAATGTTGCCATTGCTGACGGTAAGCTCAAGTACTTGACCGAGCCAATTCCGCCAAACCCAGGCCCCAATGCGAGAGCTAACGAGACACTTGAATATAGTGACTTCGTTATGGAAGCGTGTGCGATAAATAACGTACTCATCTTTGCAATGGAAAGCAACTTGCAAAGACGCTTCATTGCCCAAGGTGCAAACAAGATTTTCACCACGCTCACTAACGAATTCTCAAAAGCACCGAGGATCGTTACTTAAGAGGATACCTGTCGCTTCTTTGAGTCAAAACTCCAGGAGAGCCAACCGGTTAGCCCACACATTCTTGATATGATTGAGAATGTCCAGAAACTGGAGGCACTTGATTGCAAAATCAATGAGAGCATAGTCATTGACCGTGTGCTTCATTCATTCATGATGGTTTTGCCCTTTTCAAGGCAAATTAATATATGAATGATATGAAGAAAAGTCTTCATCAGCTACACTCACTTCTCGTACAGACCGAGAATGATATGAAATTGAGTGGGAGAATGAAGCAAGATGTTCTCATGATTTCCAATAAGGGCAAAGGTAAGGGCAAGGCTCGTGGCGACCTAGCTGTAGGAAAGCCAAAGTTTAAAAAGTCAGGAAAGGGCAAGAGTGGGCCTGGTGAGACCAGTGGCTCACAAGGCAAGGCAAAGAGAAAGGACAGTAACATGGAGTGCCCCCATTGCCACAAGACTGCGCATTGGAGGAGGAACTGTCTCGTGTACCGTGAGGACATAAAAGCAGGCCGCGTCACTCCTGTTGGTATGTCATCTTTTATTCATATGATTGAGATTAACCATGCAAGTTTTGGAACTTGGGTACTTGATACACCCGCAAATGTACCCTATTTGTAATTTAAAAATATTATACGGATACTTTTCAGCGAAATTTAGTTTTAGTTTAGAATTAAATTTTCCGTGTCTAATTTAGAATTTCCGAGTTCGTATTTGGACTTTACGCGAGATTCCGAGTAAGTTACGTCTTAAGACGTTATGGGCTTTTTCCATAGACTTTTCCACTTACTCCTTCATATACTCCCTCAAACCCTAACTCCTTCCTTCATTTCCACGTACTCCTTCTTCCTCATCAAACCACCAAAACCTAAACTTCATTTTTATCAAGCTTAGATTCGTCGCTACTCCTTCATTTCTTGCTCAAATTCACTAAGGTTCGTCTTATTCCTTCCCTCTCATCTTCCTCTATCCGTATTGGTAATAAAATTACCGTCTTTCTCGCTTTTCAATTTATCCGTCTTTCTCAAAGGTGAATTATATTCATCTTTTTTCGTCTTTGTTTAGGTGGAGACTTTCTAGACCCCGACAAAGATTACTATCTAGTGGAGGAAGGCTTAGAAATCGTTTAAAGACGCATAAAGGTAACGGTGAAGGGTTACTCGATATCATTAACGTGTTTTATGTGTTTTCTATGTTAGAAATCGTTTTTAGAATAAGGTTAGTAATCTTAGGAATTGTGTTGTTGATGATGGTTGTTGTTAATTGATAATTGATATGAGAATTGATGATTTGTAATGATAGATGATGTTGTGTTATGCCTAAGTGAAATTGTGAAATTCGTGTTTTCGTGCCCGAGATAGGACGCTGGCAGCGTCGTGGGGCGCTGGCAGTGTCGTGGGGCGCTGGCATTATCGTGGGGCGCTGGCAGCGTTGCTTGCTGCCAGTTTCCCAAGTCGACTGCAGTTTTCCTGCACTTACCCCTTTTCGTAAAATGATCGTATCTCCTTCGTTACTTGCTTGTTTTGGTCTTGTGACATCACGTTGGAACCGTAAGAGTTTAAGCTATCACCTCCATTCACAATTTCTGCGTTTGCATGTCTAGCTCTAGTTATGACCGTTTGAAGTGGACCCTTGTTTTAGTTGGTTTCCAAACAACGTTGTTTTGGAGAGGGCATCTATGTTTCTTATTTATTATGCTTCATAAACTTGTTCTAATGCTTATGTATTATGTATTGATTCATTTTTATCATAGTTAAATTTATATAATTCCCGATTCTCATGTTTTGTGACGGTTTTTGGTATGTCCCACTTTGAGTCGGTTTTTACAAATGTTACGGTTTGAGCACTATTTTGTTATGTGCTTTGTACTCTCATTCCCTTGGCTACCTCCACGTTCGTAAGGCTGGAATGTCGGAACGGGGAGGTATCCTACTGCTTGATTGCATGTGTTAGTGGGCATACGACGACGTTGTTGGGAGGCGAACGCTTTGCGTTGATCGACCCGGCCGTCAAATGTTGTGTACTTGCGAGGTGGTGTTATTTGAATGTAGCGTACCGCTTGTTATGAGGCTTGTGCTCTTTTCCGCCTCTTTCGTGAATGTCGACCGAATTTGGGGTACTCGGCGTCAATGATTGACGGAGTCTTGGATGCGAAATGTCATCGCATGTCGAATCGGAAAATGGTTTATTCCGAGAGTCTGGCCAGGTTTAGACTAGGACCGGATATTTATAAGGTCATGCTACCAGGAGGAAATAAGTCTACATATACGAAATATCATCGTGTATGCGTTCAGGGAAAAACTAATGATATTGTATAAAGATACATTCCAGTTAGTCCCTTATTAATATTGACTAAAGATTAGTCAAGTGAGTTTTATTGTGATGATCAAGTTTTGAACTCAAACCAAAATTATTTGATATGATCAAATATAATGAATTTTAGTTATTAAAAGTTAATTTACTAAATTCTTTGAGTTATTTATATATATTGTGAGGTAGTGGTAATTAGCTAATAAATTCTACAAGGAGTTGTAATATTAGCTAAAATGGGTATCCAATGACCCATTATATATTGATATAATGGTCAAATATCACTTAAAAATTAAGTGTATATTATTTAATTATTTGTATCATATAATAGTTAAATGATCCAATTAATAATTAATTATACTAGATAATTAAGTATTTGACTTATAAGTGGACAATTACATCACGTTCCACTACCCTAAACTCCTATAAATACCCCAACACTATGGTCACTACACTTGATGAATTAAGAAGAAAAATTGTTCATTATTAGCACTTGGTGGCTTTTTTCAACATATAACAATAAGTTGAATTATTCATCTTATTCTTCATCAACATCATCATCTTCATCACATAAAATCACAAAATATAATATACATCTTATATTACTAATAAGTAGTAATATTTGTAGTATTATTAAGGGTTAGTCTTAGTTTTTATCTAGTTAATAAAACTAGGATTTTGGGCCAAATCCTTGGGTGCAACAAGGAGGAGTAATCCTACTTTGGATTAAGGTTTAAGGAGCTCTATATTCAGGTTGTAAAACTACAAAAGTTGTAGTATACCATTTCCATAAAGCTTTGTAAGGAAATTTCTTCTTATTTGTTGTTTAATAAGGACTATTTTATCATGCATGTACTAGATCACATATAAATTAAATTATGGTAATTTAATATAATGATTAGAAAGTCTAAACATATAGTTTTCATAACTAACAATTGGTATCAGAGCCTTTTGTACATGCATGTTTATTAATACGACTTAAGACGATTTATATGATAAATTCCTTAAATATTG
Source organism: Heliosperma pusillum (assembly GCA_022085475.1). NCBI lineage: Eukaryota > Viridiplantae > Streptophyta > Magnoliopsida > Caryophyllales > Caryophyllaceae > Heliosperma > Heliosperma pusillum. The sequence continues at coordinate 11,632 of JAIUZE010067447.1, forward strand.
ATAAAATGGTTAAAATGAGTTGATTTTTTCCATGCACGTTCATTATGACCATAAAAAGTTTCTGGTCGAATGTTATTGTTTTTGGAGTTAATTTGCTATTTTTAATTTATTTTTCGGTTAAAAGTGTCTTAAAATGCATTATTTTGGGTTAATTGTTAATTTAAATTATTTGCATGTTAAATCTGATGATTCAATATTAATATACTCATGCATGCATGTTTTACTTAGTATATGTAAAATTAAGAAATTAAATTGTTAATTTTTGCATGTTTATTGATTTTATATGATAAAAATCAATAAATAATGACTATATTATGATTAAAAATGACCGAAAAATAAATGGGCCAATTTTATTTTTTCCAGACCTGGAAATGTTCCAGAATCATAAAATTTTTATTTTTAAAATTATTTTATTTTTTTGATAATTTATTGGCATGATTATATCGTTTTTACATGAAAACCGATAAACATGCGAATGAATTATGAAAAATGGTTTAAAATTTCTGAAATTTTTATTTTGGTCCATTTAGTATTCTGGTAATTTTCCAGAAAATTTACAATTATTTATTTTGAATTTTCATTATTTTATATGATTATTTCGGAATAAAGGCGTAAAAGTTGCGATAATTGTGATATAAATAGCAAGATAGATCAAATCATGCTAATATTATTCAAAAATTAGTGGAGACAAATTTTTGAGGTACCAAAACAGTTTGGAATGTTAGTATGAACTTAAATAAAGTTTAAGTGTTGATTTACAATTTTTAATGGTTAAAAATGTTTAAAATTCCATTAATGAAATGCTTTATTAATATGATTAATTATGAAAATGGCAATTTGGCATGTTTCATGTTTATTTATAGTAAATAATATGTTGCATATTAGCATGTTATTTTTATTTATTCATTGGATGAATTATGTTGTACCTAATATGGCCAAGTTAGAAATTAGTATTACCCAAAATGTAAGGGAATACTAGTTTAATTTGTAATTAAGCAATCTCGTATTGCCCGTCTGTAAAATTAATTATTTTCATTTATTAGTAGAAAATTGTATAATAGGATTATATGATGTAATTAGTTTTGAGAAGACGGTGGTCCAAAAGACGAAGAAAAGGTGATCTAAAAGACGGTTTCAGGAAATTGAAGATTTTTATTTTGGAAAGCTTAATGTAATAGTTAATTAGATTAACTAAGATAAGTGGCCATATTAGGATTTATATTTATTGTTTTATTTACATGTTAATTGTTGCATTGTTCCGCCATGCCAAATTGCCAAAGTCTAGTGCGGTTTTTATTTTTTGTTATTGTCATTAAATCATCTACCATTCACCTATTTAGTTCACTTAAAAAGTGATAGATGATTTTTTGACCAGATCTCTCACATTTTTAAAAATGAGATATAGCCTTACAATTAATTAGCACCTATAAATCCCTTCTTCATTAGGGCCACGCTCGCCTCAGCGGGGTGTTCCCTTTTTACGTTGTGTAAGTAGGGTAATAAACGTTATTACGCGTCAAAGTTGGTTGGACTCAACGGGATGCAGAGACAAGTCTCAGTCCCGGGGCTAAAGATATATTTAAGAAATTTATCGACCAAGAGTTCTACGTGTAGAATCAGTCAAAAGTTGACTCACCGAATTTAATTAATTAAGGGATGTATCGGCTCACCGTGCCCAAGATTAATTAAAAACGGATATTGGAATCGTTTATATAGTTTAGTGGGAGATCATCATATAAACGTTTTTTATAACTTGATTTTTCAGGTTTATTTTTCCGATAAATAATGTTAATATTTCCTTCTTTTTCGTTTGTCGTATAAAAGATGCATAATGTCGACTAATACAGCAATTCAACAAAATGATTTACCCTCCGCTACTCTACCGAAAGAGTCGTGGCTTAGGTCCTTTATGGACAAGTCTTGTTTAAAGAAAGATGGGAGCAATTATGTCGAGTGGATAGAGCAACTAAAGGCTGCTGCTATTGCTGACGGTAAATTGCGATATCTGGTGGACCCTCCTCCTACAATTCCCGCTGTAAGGCCCAGTGTTGCTATTCGTCAAACTTACGACGAATATATGCAAATTTCGAACTCAATTAAGAATGTCTTGATTTTCGCAATGGATCCGTTTTTGAAACTTCGTTGCATAACACTTCCGACCGCACATGAAATTTATACTAGGCTTGGAAGCATGTTCTCCCAAGCACCTCGTGTTCAAAGGTATAATGCCACAGTTAAGTTTTTCGAGGCTCGTCTCGTTAAAGGTCAATCTGTGAGTAACCACGTACTCACTATGATTGAGTGCGCGGAAACTCTCGAGACTTTAGGAAGTCCGATTTCTAAGGAAATTGCAATTGATCGTGTGCTACATTCACTTCACGATGGATTTTCCAGTTTTAGAGTCAATTTCAACATGAATTGAAAGTCCGAGACCTCTAATTAGACTCCTCTAATTATTTCATTAAATTACATTAACTTAATGATTTAGGATCTAGTTATCATGCATGCAAATATAAAAGCATAAATATAAAGATAAGATGAAATTTCCTTACAATGGGAATTTTCGGCAAAATGGGCACAATAAGAAACTCTTTTCTTATTGTTCTTGAGCATGTATTTAGTGGATGATCCTCCATAAAACAACCTCCAAAGTTGAAGGTCTCCTTCTTGTTTCACCCAAGACTAAACCCAAATAATCTAAACTTATTATTAACTAGACAATAAGTGAAGATAAATACTACTAATATTATTGTATTACTACTCTAGTAATACTTAGAGAATATTAGTATTTAGGAGAGTTGTAAAGAGAAGAGGTTTTAGTGAGAAGTATGGCATAAACAAGGGAATGAATTGGTGAAGAAAAATGAGCAACCAAAATGCTCTTTTTGTAGCACATGGCCGCACATCTATCACTAACAAGTGTGATTTTTCTCCTTATTTAATTCACATGCAAAAAACTTGAGTGTGGGATGGAAATTGATAATGATCATGTGTCATAACATATCATTATGAAATGGTGGAGTGTGGAATTGGTAGAGTAAAATCACTAATGATTTTATCTACTCAAAACCGGTCCACTTGAGTCCATAATGGACCATTTTGATTTTTGATATTTGTCTCACAAATACTTATTAATCATATGCTTAATTATCTTGTATAATTAAGTGTTAATTTGATCATATAACAATTATATGACTCAAACTAATAAACAATATGTACTTAACTTTTAAGTAATATTTTACCATTATATCAATATATAATGGGTCCCACAATGCCCAGTTAATTTATTTTACAACTCCTTGTAAATATAATTAACTAATTACCTCTACCTCAAAATATATGCATAACCTAAACTAATTTAATGAATTAACGATTAATCATTAAATTAAATCTTATTTAATCGTATTAAAATAAGACGTAAAATTTATTCAGTCAGTTATAGTATAATTGACTAATAAACTTAAGTGGAATGAGTTCCTAACTCAATTTCCAATAAATAACTCTCGTAACTAAACGTACATATCAAATATATGTAATGCTCTAATTAAACTGTATTGCATACAAATAATTAGTATTCTATTTGGGTCTCATCCTATAGGTGTGACCTAAAGGGATCAGTTGATTACCGCCGTCATACGACAATAACGTCAAACTCTAGTCAGCCAAGCGTTACCGATTTACGTTAATCAACTGACGTGGACTATCAAAATATACTAATCATGCCACGTATATTCCAAATGAGATTTATTATATAAACGCACTATTGTGGAGGACACTTACTCCAACATGAATAACATGGATAAGAGTATCCACGAACTTTATGGCCTTTTGGTACAGACTGAAAGAGATTTACAGTCGAGTGGGAGTTCGAAAAGGGACGTTTTAAACATAAACGTTAAAAGTAAACAAAAGTTTAAAAGGTCAAATGCTAAAGGGAAGAAAGTCAACTCCTAAGCAAAGGAAAAGGGAAAAGCAATAGTGATTGGCTATCCCCCCAAACCTAAAAAGGGGGCAACACCAGAACAGACATGTTTTTACTGTAACGGAAATGGTCATTGGAAGCGAAATTGCCCTAAGTATCTTGATGATAAGAAAGCAGGACGTGTGATGTTAGGTAAAGTTTCATCAGAAATCAATATGATTGACGTAAATTTAGCAAGTTCCACCACATGGGTATTTGATACAGGTTGTTCTTCTCATCTTTGTAATCATTTACAGGGAATGAGAAACGTCCGTCAACTAGGCAAGGGTGAAGTTGACCTCCGCTTAGGAAATGGAGCTAGGATCGCAGCTGTGTCGGTTGGAACCTATGTAATTAGTTTAGTATCTGGCTTGGAGTTGTACTTAAATAACTGTTATTTTGTACCTTCTCTTAGTAAGAATATAATATCCATATCTGTATTAGACGGAGAAGGTTTTACTTTTGTAATTAAAGACAAATGTTGTACTTTTGCCTTCGATAATATAATATATGGTTTAGCCAAATCTATCAATGGTGTTTATATTCTAGATCTAACTAATGAAATTTATCATATGGAAAATAAAAAGCTCAAAACAGGTGATTCAGATCTTTTATTTCTCTGGCATTGTCGTTTAGGACATATAAACGAAAATCGCATTAAAAGACTAGTTAAGACTGGTATTCTATCTCCATTTTATTACGAACCTTTTTGAAATTGCGAGTCTTGTCTTTTAGGCAAGATGACTCGATCACCTTTTTCTGGAAAAGGTGAAAGAGCAAGTCAGTTATTAGGACTCATTCATACTGATGTATGTGGACCAATGACAATCACTGCTAGAGGAGGCTATGATTATTTCATTACTTTCACTGATGATTTAAGTAGATATGGATATGTCTATTTAATGAGGTACAAAAGTGAAGCCTTTGAAAAGTTCAAAGAATTCCAAAAGGAAGTTGAAAATCAATTAGATAGAAAGATCAAACCATTACGATCTGATCGTGGTGGTGAATTTCTTAGTAATGACTTTGATGATCATGTAAAAGATTGTGGTATTGTATCACAATTGACACCTCCAGGTACACCACAATTGAATGGTGTAGCTGAAAGGAGGAACCGAACTTTATTAGATATGGTTCGGTCAATGATGAGTCAGACAGAGCTTCCTGACTCATTTTGGGGATTTGCCATACTTTCCGCTACTACTTCCTTAAACAAAAGCCCGACTAAAGCAGCTGAGAAAACACCACATGAGTTGTGGAAAGGGAAAGTCCCAAATTTGTCGTATATGAAAATCTGGGGTTGTGAAGCTTATGTTAAGATCAAGTCTGATAATAAGTTAGCTCCCAGATCCGACAAATGTTTCTTTATAGGTTATCCTAAGGAAACTCGTGGTTATTACTTCTACAACCGTCATGAGAGCAAAGTGTTTGTTGCTCGTGATGCTGTCTTTCTAGAAAAAGAATTTATTTCTACAAGACAGAGTGGGAGAAAATTTGAACTTACTGAAGTTCAAGAGCCACAAACTGACAATGTGACGCAGGAAGATGTTCCTTCTTCATCTGGTTCAGCTATTGTTCCTAGGAAATCAACGCGAATCAGTCACCCACGTAATAGATATCTTTGTATTATCGAGGAATGTGGTAATGACGTCTTACTTTTAGAAAGTGACGAGCCTACAACCTATAAAGCAACTATCTCAAGTTCTAACTCCAAATTGTGGCTTCAAGCCATGAAATCTGAAATAGACTCCATGTACGAAAATCAAGTATGGGACTTGGTTGATTTACCTAAGGATGTAAGACCTCTTCAGTTTAAATGGATTTTTAAAATCAAATTCGGCTTGGATGGACAACCTGATGTCTACAAGGCACGATTGGTGGCAAAAGGTTTCACTCAGATTCATGGTTTACACTATGATGAAACTTTTGCGCCAGTTGCAATGCTTAGGTCTGTTCGGATAATCTTAGGAATTGCTGCATTTCATAATTATGAAATTTGGCAAATGGATGTAAAAACCGCCTTCTTGAATGGATTTCTAGAAGAGGAGGTGTATATGACACAACCTGAGGGTTTTATCGATCCAAACAATTCTAAGAAAGTTTGCAAGCTTAAGAGATCCATTTATGGTCTTAAACAAGCTTCTCGGAGTTGGAACCATCGGTTTGATCATGTAATTAAATAGAATGGTTTTTCTTGAAGTGTCGAGGAACCATGTTTGTAGATGAAGTTTAGTGGGAGCAAATTGGTTTTTTTAGTCTTATATGTGGATGACATATTGCTCATTGGAAATGATGTTCCAATGCTCACTTCTGTGAAGGAGTGGCTTGGAAATCATTTTCAAATGAAAGACTTAGGAGAGGCGCAACGCATCTTATGTATCAGGATCTATAGAAATAGATCTAAAAGGATATTAGCGTTAAGTCAAGAAGCTTATATTGATAATATTCTTGATAGGTTCAAAATGACAAACTCAAAGAGAGGTTATCTACCTATGGGTCATGGAATCACTTTGAGTAAGACTCAGTGCCCAAGTGAACCCGCAGAGGTTGAACGCATGAAAGTGATTCCATATGCTTCGGCAGTTGGATCAATCATGTACGCTATGATGTGCACGCGTCCTGACGTCTCATATGCTTTGAGCATGACGAGTCGTTACCAATCTAATCCAGGTGAGAGTCATTGGATAGTGGTAAAGAATATCCTTAAGTACTTGAGAAGGACTAAGGATTCATTTTTGGTGTTTGGAGGTGATACTGAGCTACGTGCAAAGGGTTACACGGATGCTAGTTTCCAAACAGATCGGGATGATTTAAAATCCCAATCAGGATATGTATTCATGTTGAATGGTGGTGCTGTCAGCTGGAAGAGTTTCAATCAAAGTGTGACTGCAGATTCTACAACGGAAGCTGAGTATCTTGCAGCATCAGAAGCTGCAAAGGAAGCTGTTTGGATTAGGCAATTTTTGGAAGGATTAAAAGTGGTTCCTTCTATTGCTGATCCTATCACTATTTTGTGTGATAACAGTGGGGCTATTTTTCAGGCAAAGGAGCCAAAATCTAGCAATAAATCTAGACATGTACTCAGGAACTATCATGTAATTAGAGATTATATTGATAGGAAGGAAATAGCGATTTGTAAGGTTGGGACAGAGGATAATATTGCTGATCCTTTAACCAAGCCTTTATCGCAGACTAAGCATAATAATCATGTATTTTCGATGGGATTGAAACGTGTACCTGATTTGCTATAAATAAAATTTGATATTGAATCATTATTTACATAATTACATTTATCGTTTTATTTAAGAATACTTTGATTTCCTAGTAGGTTGTTGGGACAACGTTGAACCCTACTTAAAGTGAACAGGATCTCATTGTATTATTGTGCCCATAGTTTCTCAAAGGGGTGACATCCCGGAGTAACTAGATTGTAAGTCAATTGATGGCGGGTTCGACAGCCATAGGGTCATGGAAATGACTAATTGATTACATAGGCAGATTTAGTCTGTCGGGCAGTGACCATTTATAGAGTCTTAAATTCTTGTTACCTGGTCGTGGTAAAGACTTATATATTATTCCTATGAGTCGATTCTTTTGACTGGAGACTATTTGTCTGAGTCATTGCAGTTTCCGATTGACTTAGGTTTTTGTCCTAGGTTGTTCCGTAAAAGGAAGCTCATAGGCATCTACAGGGTCATGGTGATCTGTATTGAACGAAGAAAGTAGCTCAACAGGAGTTGTCCACCCATATTGGGTTTATATAATCTCTGGGCCACTCGAGGAGATATGACTAGAAATGCGTGGCCACGCTCGGATATGTATTCGGTCAGATAGTCATTCTCTCGATCGAGGAAACCACTCACGATAAATTCAAGTGCAAGTACGACCTGAAAAACACCTTGCATTGAGTGGGAGATTTTAACGGACACAAGAATTGGTAACGCACAACTTGTATCGGACAAGTGGGAGATTGTTGGAGTAGGTGTGCTCCACAATAGTGTGTCTACATTATTAAATCTCATAAAAGAAATAGATTTGGGATATATTTATTTTATACTTGTCAGTTGATTAACGTATATCGGTAACGCTCAGCTGACTAGAGTTACATGTTACTGTCGTTTGACGGCGGTAATCAACTGATCCCTCTCGGTCACACCTATAGGGAAGAACCCCAATGGAAAAACTAATGATATTGTATAAAGATATATTTCAGTTAGTCCCTTCTTAATATTTACTAAAGATTAGTCAAGTGAGTTTTAATGTGATGATCAAGTTTTGAACTCGGACCAAAATTATTTGATATGATCAAATATAATGAAATTTAGTTATTAAAAGTTAATTTACTAAATTCTTTGATGTATTTATATATATTGTGAGGTAGTGGTAATTAGCTAATAAATTCTACAAGGAGTTGTAATATTAGCTAAAATGGGTATCCAATGACCCATTATATATTGATATAATGGTCAAATATCACTTAAAAATTAAGTGTATATTATTTAATTATTTGTATCATATAATAGTTAAATGATCCAATTAATAATTAATTATACTAGATAATTAAGTATTTGACTTATAAATAATTGTGGGATAAATATCAAAAGTCAAAAATGGACCTAAAACCCATTATTTGGATCATAAAATGCCCACTCACTATTAGGTGGAAATTAGACAATATTTCCACTTATAAGTGGACAATTACATCATGTTCCACTACCCTAAACTCCTATAAATACCCCAACACTATGGTCACTACACTTGATGAATTAAGAAGAAAAATTGTTCATTATTAGCACTTGGTGGCTTTTTTCAACATATAACAATAAGTTGAATTGTTCATCTTATTCTTCATCAACATCATCATCTTCATCACATAAAATCACAAAATATAATATACATCTTATATTACTAATAAGTAGTAATATTTGTAGTATTATTAAGGGTTAGTCTTAGTTTTTATCTAGTTAATAAAACTAGGATTTTGGGTCAAATCCTTGGGTGCAACAAGGAGGAGTAATCCTACTTTGGATTAAGGTTTAAGGAGCTCTATATTCAGGTTGTAAAACTACAAAAGTTGTAGTATACCATTTCCATAAAGCTTTGTAAGGAAATTTTTTCTTATTTGTTGTTTAATAAGGACTATTTTATCATGCATGTACTAGATCACATATAAATTAAATTATGGTAATTTAATATAATGATTAGAAAGTCTAAACATATAGTTTTCATAACTAACAGTAACTTATTCCAACCGACCTTATATTTGCTTCTTTTGCCAAAAGGGTGGTCACCGTTATGAGGATTGCCCCGATCGTAAATTGCCCCCTCCAATTGCTAAACCTAAGGGTTCTATCTTCGTTATGAGCCGAGCCAAAGCCGATGCTCATCCGGAGATAATTACGGGTATGTTCTCAATCTTAGAGCAACCGTGTCTTATTCTATTTGATCCCAGTGCTTCTACGTCCTTTGTGTCTTCGACTTATGCTAATAAATTATCAATCGAGCCTACATCTAGTGAGGATACTCCCATATCCTAACCATTCGGAGAAATTATCTCTTGTTCTACTCTTTATCCTAATGTTCCAATATCTATTGCGGGTTCCATCTTTCCTGCTAATCTCCTTAAGTTCCCTCTAGGAGAGTTCGATATAATTCTAGGTATTGATTGGTTAGCATTGTACCATGCTAGGTTCGAGTGTAGAGATCAAAATATTTAATTAAAGAGTCCTTTAGGATTTAGAATAACCTATAAGGGATCTCATCCCTGAAAGGGTGTGTCTTCGATTTCCGCAATGAAATTGGTGAGTATGGTAAGAAAGGGTCACCAAGCATACTTGTGTATTGTGACTTCTTCAACTACCTCTTTGCCAAATATTAAAGATGTGCCTATAGTTCGTGAATTCGTTGACGTATTCCCCGATGACTTGCCCGGGATTCCTCCCGAGCGTGATGTTGAGTTTTCTATTGATCTTGTACCAGGTTCCGGACCCCTAGCCAAAGCTCCTTACCGTATAGCTCCAACCGAATTGAAAGAGTTAAGGAAGCAGCTTGATGATATGATAGAGAAGGGTTTTATTCGACCAAGTGCCTCGCCTTGGGGTGCTCCTGTACTCTTTGTGAAGAAGAAAGATGGTTCTATGAGGCTTTTTATTGATTACCGTGAGTTGAACCGAATTACAATCAAGAATAGGTATCGTTTGCCAAGAATTGAAGATTTATTTGATCAGCTAAAGGGTGCTTCTACTTTTTCCAAGATCGATTTGAGATCCGGTTATCACCAAATTCCCGTTGGAGATGTTGATATTCCGAAGACCGCTTAGTACAAGGTATGGTCATTATGAGTTCAAGGTGATGCCATTTGGATTGACTAATGCTCCCGCTATTTTTATGGATCAAATGAACCGCACATTTAGTGAGTATCTTGACAAGTGTGTGGTGGTGTTCATTGACGACATCCTTATTTTCTCCAAGACCGAAGAAGAGCATGCTATTCATCTAAGGACTATTTTGGGTGTTCTTCGTCGTCAGAAGTGGTTTGCCATATTCTCCAAGTGTGAATTTTGGTTACCTAAAGTGTCTTTTCTTGGACATGTAATTTCTAAAGAAGGTGTAATGGTGGATCCTTCGAAGATTGAAGCTGTGGTGGATTGGAAGAGTCTGACCGATGTTAGAGAAGTCCGAAGTTTTCTTGGTTTAGCTGGTTACTACCGAAGATTTCTCAAAGATTTCTCAAACCTTGCAAGACCGATGACCCAATTGTTGAAGAAGTAAACCAAGTTCGTTTGGAATGAAGCTTGTGAAGACGCTTTTCAAGAGTTAAAGAAAAGGTTGACTACCGCTCCGGTGTTGACTTTGCCTGAAGATGGTGTAGACTTTGATGTCTATTGTGATGCTTCCAAGATGGGATTGGGTTGTTTACTTATGCAAAGTAGGAAAGTTGTGGCTTATGCTTCGAGACAGTTGAGAGTTCATGAAGTGAACTATCCTACTCACAATTTGGAATTAGCCGCCGTGGTTCATGCTTTGAAAGTGTGGCGACACTATCTTATTGGTGTTCATTGTCGTATATTCACCGATCACAAAAGTTTGAAGTACATATTTACTCAAAAGGAGTTGAATATGAGACAAATAAGATGGTTGGAATTGGTGAACGATTATGATTTTGAGTTGTTGTATCATGAAGGGAAGGCTAATGTTGTTGCCGATGCTCTTAGTAGGAAATCTTCTCATTCCTTGAATGTTGTGTCGGTATTGCCCGTTGATCTTTGTATTAGGTTTCGAAAGTTGAAGTTAGAATTCGTGGAGCGTGGATTTGATTATGTTGGTGCTATGACTGCCGAACCTGTTCTCCTCCGTGAGATCCGCTAAAACCAAGTTGATGATCCTACCTACAAGTCTATTCAAGCCAAACTTCTTGAAGGAAAAGCTAAAGATTTTAAGTTTGATGATAAAGGTTGTAACACCCGGAAATGTACCCTATTTTTCTAGTAGAAATATTTTACGAAATCTTTTCAGCAAATTTAAGTTTTAATTTATAATTTTATGTTGCGAGTCGAATTTTGAATTTCCGAGTTCGTATTTGGAATTTCTGCGAGATTCCATGAAAAAGCCGTCTTAAGGCGAGTTTGACTTTTTGGTTGACTTTTCCTTACTTATACTCTAATTTCCTTAACCTAATTCTTCATTTAACACAAATCAAGCACACAACCCCCTTTCTTCTCCCTTAAGAAATCTCATCTTTTCCCTCTTTGATTTCGATCTTTGAATCACCGTAACTCCTTCGTTCTTTGACGGAATTCACGTAAGTTCGTCTTATTCTTCCCCTCTTAGCTTCCTCTATCCGTATTGGTAATAAAATTACCGTCTTTCTCGCTTTTTAAATTATCCGTCTTTCTCAAGATGAATTTTATTCATCTTTTATTACCTATTTTGTAGGTGGAGACTACTAGGAAGGTTTAGTAATCGATTAAAGACGCGTAAAGGTAACGGTGAAGGGTTACTCGGTATCATTTACGTGTTTTGCATGCTTTATATATTAGAAATCGTATTTTGAATACGATTAGAAGCTTAGGAATCGTGTTATGATTTATGATTGTTGTTATTTGATGATTGTTGATGGTGAATATGGATTGTTGTTAATTATTATAAGTGAATTAAGAGAATTGAAAATGATAGAAATGGTGTATGTTGTTCTCGGGTGAAATGGGTTCCTGGCCGAAGGGCCGGCTGCCGGTTCAGTGCCCGGCTGGCATTTCACTGCTTCGACCCGTTTTGGTAGAATGCTCATATCTCCTTCGTTACTTGTTTGTTTTGGGCTTGTGACCACTCGTTGGAACCGTAAGAGGATAAGCTATCACCTCGACTTGGAATTTCTGCATTCCCATATCTAGAACTCTAGTTATGACCGTTTGAAGTAGACCCTTGTTTTGATAGTTTCCAAACTTGTGATTTTTGTGATTTTTAGTGTTGTGCTCCGAGCCGGGGTACCGGCCGCCTCCCTCCACCCCGGCCTGGAATACATCAGTAAGTGAAGTTGGATTTTTGGTGTTGTGCTCTGTGCCGGTCTACCGGCCGCCGGTCTACTGACCGGCCTAGACTACATTTCTCTGTTTTTGTGAGTTTTGGATTTTTGCCCTGTGTTCTGAGCCGGCCCACCGGCCGCCGGTCTGTTGCCCGGCCTGGAACACGGCTGTATGCATTTCCTTTATTTTCTAAAACTCGTGATTTATAATAGTTCGCATGATCCGTTTATCGTATAATTTTATGTAATGTCTTATAATATTCATGTTTCGAATATATGATATCTCTTTCGCATGTATCACGTGTTTTGTGACGGTTTTCGATATGTTCCCACTTTGAGTCGGTTTTTACAAATGAGTCGGTTTGAGCACTATTTTGTCTTGTGCTTTGTATTCTCATTCCCTTGGCTACCTTCCCGTTCGTAAGGCTGGAATGTCGGAACGGAGAGGTATCCTACTGCTTAAATGCATGTGTTAGTGGGCATACGACGACGTTGTTGGGAGTTGAACGCTATGCGTTGTTCGACCCGGCCGTCAAATGTTGTGTACTTGCGAGGTGGTGTTATTTGCATGTAGCGTACCGCATGTTATGAGGCTTGAGCTGTTTTCCGCCTCTTTCGTGAATTGATCTACCGAATTTGGGGTACTCGGCGTCATTGTAAGACCGAGTCTTTGGTGCGAAACGTTTTATCGCACGTCGAATCGGAAAACGTTATATTCCGAGATCCTGGCCAGGTTTAGACTAGTACCGTATTATTATCGTCGTGCTACCAGGAGGAAATTAGTCTACATAGGCGAAATGTAAGCATCGCGTATGAGTTCAGGGAAATGTGATCCCGTGGATGCCTTTAATCATACTTGCCATGTACACGATGCTAGTGCGTTTTCATTTACCGTTAGATTGTCGTATTGTGTCGTCTCTTGAATGCGGACTTCATGCTATATTAATGGTCAGTGCAATGATTGGGACACCGTCAAGGTCTTGGTTCGTGAATGGATGGTAATATGTTGGATATTATGTGATCATCGCATGACTTGACTTGGTTTGTCTGTCGCGTCTCAATCTTATCAATCTTATACCGCTAACGGTGAGATGTAAGCCCTAGTGAGCGTATTCGATTGCCTAAGAGTGTCTTCCCCGAGTCTTTGAATAACATGATGATTACGGATTTGATTTCCACATGATTTTATCATTATCTATAGAATTGCCTATCTATTCTTATCGCAACTCACATGTATATATATATATGCATGCTCTACTTTTGTATTTCCTTATATGTACGTTAAAGGTGATATGGCTGGGAGAACCCGGAGATATCCACAATGACTTGTGGCGTTCATGTTTTTCATGAGATGAACACGGTTCGCTGATTGGATGCCTTTTTGGATATGATGTTTTGGGGTCGGGTGGGTGAGGTGTGAGCTAGCGGGCGTTGTCCCTGGAAGATTAACCTCTAGACGATTTTAGCTTATTTGCTAAACACTTGTTCTTTGTTAACATTTTGAGAGACTCCGTCTCTTTGTTATTTTTCCGCACTTAGTTGTAATATTTTGACACTCCTCGTTTTATTTAACTTGCATGTATAAAAGTTTTTAAAAACTACCATTTCCGCTATATAATTCACATGCTTGTATGTTTTATCTTTCCGCATTCGCGAGGGTTGTCACAGTTGGTATCAGAGCTTTATCGCTCCCGACGCACACACGTGAACCCTAAACTTAAATTACTTGACCTTGAAATAATAAATGAGAGATGGGTAGACTTAAGGACCTAAGGTGGTAGTCTTTGGTGTATTTGATGTTTGTTAGGTTCTAACTTGTTTGTTGATTGTGTTGAGTGATGTTATGTTTGTTTGTATCTCCCGTTTTGAGGTGGAATATGTGTTACCTAGAAGAAGTATCCTTTACCGAAGATTGAATATTGACAAGCCTAGTTGAAGTATATTTCTTCCTCATCGATGATTTCTCTCGTCCTTAATGTATCATGCTCTCTTCCTTCTATCTAAGTGCTTCTTTCTTTTCCAATTTGTTTGCCTCTTGGAAATTATTCTTGATAGTTCTTCCATCTTACCATTGGTATCCTTACCTTCCTCTTGTAACATTTTTGTGGATGTCATACCCAATTGTTGGTGGTATATTATTCTTGGTCGGAAGAACTTGAAATTTTGTGGAATATTAGTGTTGTTAGAATGAATTTGTGATTAGAGGAAAATGGTGTAGATCTAAATTCACCCTATATTGATGATTGGTTGTAACTCTAAGGAAAGGTAGTAAGATGAGTTTGATGATTTTAATGCTTGATGCTTGTCATGACTTGTGTGTAAATAGTTCATGATATTTGATGGTGTAAGGTTGAATGAGTTGGCTATGACTTCTTAGCTCATTAGTAAATTAGTCTTTTGGACTTAGAAGTTTAGTATTGTTTTGAAGACCATGCTTATGATAGGTCTAATTGGTGTAAATAAGAAGTTTTGAATGATATCTTGAGGTGCGAAATACTTTTGAGGTTAAGTGACGTTTTGTGGTTTCCTATTGTGTGTTTGTGAATATAGGCTTGATGGAAAAGCATTTGGCTATATTTCTTGGATTTAAAGATATGATCTTATCTTATGGTATCGCAGACTCGTTTGAAGTAGTAAGGTTTCGTTGTAAGTTGAACCATATTACTTGAGGATTATAGATATGAGCGAGATTCGATGATGTGAGCTATGATGGAAATACCTTGGGACGTTAATGATGATGTTTGAATTGAGGTTGTACTTTGATAATAATGAACTCGTGGGCTATATGATGTTGATAATGACGTTTTGTTTGGTGTTCTACCTTGTGGGCTGTGGGAGTTGAAAAGAGATTAGTATGGAGAATTCCTTATTGGTTCTTCGGTTTTTGAAACCTTTGGGAATGTGTCAAATTATGGAGTTGAGAGAATGTTACTATGCTTGAGTTGCAATTTCCACATTTGAGAATCCGTGTTATATGAAAGGGTGGATGAATTGGGTTGTAGTCGATTTATCAAATCTAGGTGTACCTTACTTTGATGATTGTACGTGGTACGATGGTCCCTTGTAAGAGACCTTTGTTATTGAGATGATTTGCTTTTACTATCGCCTTAAGTTTGAAAGGAGAAATTTTGTGGATTAAACCTTAAACCATTCCTCGTGCCATCATTCCTTTTCATTTCCATTCTTGAATGTTTTTGTCAAGATTGATCTTTAAGAAATTACAAGCTCGTACTTTCTTTCTTACTCCGATATCTTCATAACTCTACTTTCTGCTTTGTCCCTTCCTTGACCTCGTTATTTTCAGCGCTCCTCTCTTGTAATCTCGTGCTTGAATTATTCTCATGTTCTCCTTGAGATTCCTTATCGTTTCCTATCTCGTTGCTCCTTCATCTTTTCTCTAGTGGATTGGATACTCCGTTTCTAAAGCTTAGAGAATAAGTGTAATGAATTTTGGGATTCTTTAGTTAGAATATGTGTCCTTGGATTGAGCAAATTTCATGCTGTATTTCATCATGGGAAATATGACTTAAGCTCTAGGATGAATCCTAATAGTGATAATGTATCCTCTCTTGGTGATGTTAGATTCGGAGTTTGGTATTGTAGTGTTGTTTTGAGAATTGAGTTGATCATGATAATAGTTTGTTGATGTTGGGTATTATAACGGTTGCTTGGTATATCATTTGAGAATTTGATGTCTCTAATTGGTGGATTCTAAAAGAGACTTTGCTTTAGGGAAATTGACCCGGTACCCAAAGTTTGAGGAGTTTTGTCGTAAATGAAAATCGATTCATATTGAGTTTTAGATGAACGATATGATTTGAATGGTTGTCTGATTGCTAAGTGATTGATCATTTGTGGTTTGGAGTTAGTAATTCTCTTTTATTCTTAAGGAATCATAGTTTGAGATTGAGAAATATTCGTAGCAAGCTTTGGATAGTGAGTGCTCAGTTGTTATGGAATATAGAGATAGAATGGTGAACCCATTATCTTGAGGATTAGTAACCTCCGTAGTTTTGCTAATGTGGCTATTTATATTTGAGGTTTCAGGCGTAGTAATGATCGAATTAAGGATGTTGGTTTATTAAAGAATTCTTATAACCGATAATGGATTGTGAATTTTCCCTTGTCGTGAGACTTTGGATGAGGCTAGTTGGATCCTAGATGATTATGTTTTGTTGCGTGGTTTGTGTTTTGACTTTCGAGGATGAGAAAGTTCTTTGTAAATTTAGGATAATGAGTTTGAAGTAAATTGGATTAAAGGATTTCATGGTAAGTCTCTTTACCTTGTGGATTGTTAGTCGTGGAGTCTACCGTGCCGATGGACCTTAGTAGATTCTAATTGGATTCGAATAATTGAGACTTGTTACTCGAAGTTTCGTGATTATGAAGTATTTTTGTAGGAATTCTGATAATTGGAAATGATGGGTTGCAAATTGGGTAAATTGCATTCTCTTGAGGATTAGAGTATCAATGGAGTTAGTTCTATTGAGTTCTTGTAGATCTTCGTGCCGACTTCATCGTGATTCTTCCTATTCCTAAGAATTCGATTTGTTTTGTTTTTGCGTGTTTTGTATATATTTTGTTATCGTGATTGGTGAACTTTATGTTTGAGTCGCTCTATGTACGTGTAATGTGTTCGTATTTTGATTTTATCTTTGAGAAAACCTTCAAATTTTCATGTTATATTTCTAATTTAACATTTCAAAGAAGTCCAAGGATATATTTTGTACCTCCTTTTTGGAGAAAATAGATTTCTTTCGCTTTTATATTTGGATTTTGCGTTTGGTTGGATGTTTGCACTTGTTATTGGAGACGTCTGATAACTAGTCCTGCACTTACTAACGTTGTTTTGAATTTCGACTTCACTATTTTGACAAAGATTGGTTTGGATAATTAGAGTTCTCGTTCGCGACGAGCATTCTTGAGATCCGTAAGTAAAGTTTCACACTTATGAAAAAATTTCTTTAAAACGTTTTCGAGATGAAACTCGTTGCATAAATGTTGCCCTTATAAAAGTTTTCGTATTAATTTTGAAAACCGATTCTTGTTCTTGATACTTTTGTTTTCTATTCTCAAGTTTCGAGGACGAAACTTTTTAAAAGGTGGGGTGATTGTAACACCCGCAAATGTACCCTATTTTTCTAGTAGAAATATTTTACGAAATCGTCTCAGTAATTTTTAAGTTTTAATTTATAATTTTAAGTTCCGAGTCGAATTTTGAATTTCCGAGTTCGTATTTGGAATTTCTGCGAGATTTCATGAAAAAGCCGTCTTCAGTCTAGTTTGACTTTTCTGGACTTTGGAAATCGTCTTTGACTTTTCCTACACATCTCACACAACTCCCTTCCTTAACCTAATTCTTCATTAAACACAAAATCAAACACACTTCCTTCCTCTCTAAGAAATCTCATTTTCCCTCTTTGATTTCAAGCTTAGAATTGACGTAACTTCTTCGTTACTCGACGGAATTCACGTAAGTTCGTCTTATTCCTTCCCTCTTACCTTCCTCTATCCGTATTGGTAATAAAATTACCGTCTTTCTCGCTTTTTAAATTAGCCGTCTTTCTCAAGATGAATTTTATTCATCTTTTATTACCTATTTGTAGGTGGAGACTACTAGGAGGGCTTAGTAATCGATTAAAGACGCGTAAAGGTAACGGTGAAGGGTTACTCGGTATCACTTACGTGTTTTACATGTTTATATGCTAGAAATCGTATTAGAACACGATTAGGAAGATTAGAAACCATGCTATGATTAGTGAATGATGTTATATGATGAATATTGATGAATTTTATTGATGGTTGATGATTATTTGAAGTATATATGAGAATTGAAATGATTTGGAAATGATAGGATTGATTGTGGTTGAAGGCTCTCGGGTGATTTGGAAACAGAGTGTTTCACGGTCGTGAAACTCATTTCACGGTCGTGAAACCTCATTTCACGGTCGTGAGATGCAAGTCACGGTCGTGAAAGAGTGGCTGATGTTTTACCTTTGTGTAGCGGAGTGTTTCACGGTCGTGAAACTCATTTCACGGTCGTGAACCCTCATTTCACGGTCGTGAAATACAAGTCACGGTCGTGACTTGTGCAGTTTCACTGCACTGACCCTTTTTGGTAGAATGATCATATCTCCTTCGTTA
>JAIUZE010067448.1:0-12476 GCA_022085475.1 Heliosperma pusillum
AAGAAAAGTCAATGACGACTTAAAAAGTCAAGAAAAGTCAAAGACGACTTAAAAGTCAAGAAAAGTCAAAGACGACTTAAAATCGGGATTCTCATGGAATCTCCCAGAAATTCCAAATACGAACTCGGAATTTCAAAATACGACTCGAAACAATAAATTCTATTTTCAAAACTTAACCTTGCTGAAAAGTATCCTTAAGAAATTTTACTAGAAAAATTGGGTACTTTTCGGGTTGTTACAACTAGAGCCAAATGATTTTCCATCAAGCCTATACCAAAATCTCACAACAGCACTATATGACATCACTTACCCCAAATGCATTTTCAACCTCCAGAAATCATTCGAAGCTTCTCACTTCTACTAAATTCCAACATAGACATGATCCACGAGGCAATCCTAATATTATCAAACTGCTATGTCCGGAAGATTGAGTCACCAACAGGCTTAAAGGTCCTAGTCAACTCATTCAACCTTACACCATCGAATACCATGAACTATCCACACACAAGTCATGGCAAGCATTTATACACTAAAATCATCAAACATATCTTACCATATTCTTCTCAAGGATACAAACTCTCACCACTATGGGGTGAACTTAGATCTACACCATTTTCCTCAAATCCCAAATCCATTCTAATCAACACTAAGATTCCACAAGGTCCAAAATTGCTCCGACCAAGGTTTATATACTACAAACAAATGGGTATGGCATCCACAAAAATGTTACTTGAGGAAGGTAAGGATACCAATGGTAAGATGGAGGAAACTATCAAGAGTAATTTTCAAGAGGTAAACATGCTAAAAGAGAAAGAAGCACCTAGATAGAAGGAAGGGGAAAAGGTACACTAAAGGCAGGAGAGACCATCAATGAGGGAGAATTAAACTTCAAATAGGCTCGTCGATCTTCAATCTTCGGCCAAAGATACTCCTTCTAGTCAATAGATGGTCCTTCTAGGTATAGTAGATCCAAGGAAACATAACATCACTTACCACAATCAACAAACAAGTTAGAGCATAACAATCATCAAGCACACTAGAGACTATCACCTTAGGTCCTTAAGTCTACCCATCTCTCATTCATTATTTTAAGGTCAAGTTATAATTTAAGTTTAGGGTTCACATGTGTGCGTCGGGAGCTTCATAGGCTCTGATACCAACTGTGACAACCCTCGCGATAGCGGAAATAAAACATAACAAGCATGCAATTTATATAGCGGAAAATACGATATTTTTGAAACTTTTTACATGTCAAAGGAAGAGTACGAGGAATGTCAATAAATACCAACTAAAGTATCAAATACTACAAAGAGACATAGTCTCTCAAAACGTGATCAAACATAAAACTTGTTTACCAAACTAGCTAAGAACGTCTATGGGTGAATCGTCAAGTCCAACGCTCGCTAGCTCACACCCGAACCCAAAAAAAACAAGCAAAGATCCAGTCAAGCAACCTGTTCATTCATGAAACATGAACGCCACAGTCAGTGGAGAGATACTCCGGGTTCTCCCAGCCATGCATATCACAAATAACATACATAAACGGTAATAAACATGTAGAAGCCTACTTATATATATATTATATATATATATATATGATATATATATAATATATCTTATAATTATATATATATAAATCTCTATTATGATATGATTACGAGAAGTACAAATAAGCATTCCAATATATTAAGATATAGGCGTATGAAGTAACAAGGCCGTAAGCATCAGATTATAGATAGACTCGGGGAAGACACCCTTAGGTAACTATATACTCACTAGGGCTTACATCTCACCGTTGGTGACATACACTTGATAAGATAGAGACTCGACATACAAACCACGTCAAGTCATCCATCGGTCACAAAGAGTCAACATATAAACATCCATCCAAACATACGAATATGGTAACATAACTCTCACGGTAAATGCGCACTAGCATCATGTAAAATAGCAAGATAAGTCAATGGAAGTCCACGAGATAAGACGTTTCCCTGAACCGTATACGATAAGACGTTTCGCATACTCATTACCAAGACAAACATGTCCACGGGGTAAGACGCTCCCCGGAACCGTGTACGATAAGACGTTTTGCACACACAAGACTCTAATCCTCTCGGTAGGACGACGATAATAATACGGTCCTAGTCTAAACCTGGCCAGACTCTTAGAATAAGACGTTTCCCGATTCGACTTGTCGTATAACGTTCCACATCCAAGACTCGATCAACACAAAGGACGTCGAGTACCCCAAATTCGGCTAAACCACACGAAAGAGGCGGAAAGAGATCTATAGTCAAAAGTCAAGCTAGTACGCTACCTGCAATGACACCACCTCGCAAGGATTTAACATTTGACGGCCGGGTTGAACAACGCATTGCGTTCACCTCCTAACAACGTTGTCATATCCCTACTAACACATGCATACAAGCAATAAGGATACACCTCCTCGTTCCGACATTTCAGTCTAACGAGCAAGGAGGTATAGCCGGGAAATGAGAGTTCATAGCACTTAACGATTAGTGCTCAAATCAAAACATAGGTAGAACCGACTCAAAGGGGGACATATCAAAAACCTCCACGAAACATGCGATATAGCGAGTGGCATATCATCTATTCTAAACATGAATATTTAATGTTATTACGTAAATTTATACGATAAACGAACCGTACAAACTATTATAAGTGAGAGTATAAGGAAAGAAATAGAAAAGGAACACAGGGGGTGCCAGCCGGTCAAGGGGACCGGCCGCCGGCTACCCGGCTGGCGCTTCAACAACAATCAAACAAATACCAAAAATACAGAGATGTCCCAGCTGGTGAAGGGGACCCGCAGCCGGCTACCCGGCTGGGAACACATGTCAACCTAAGAAAAGAAGAAAAGAGAGAGGTGTCCCAGCCGGTCGGCTGACCGGCGGCCGGTTGGCCAGATGGGAATTACACAATACCCAAAATTCTCGAAAATGTCAGCCGCGTTCCCAACCGGTCGCCTGACCGGCGGCCGGTCGGCCGGCTGGGACTACATACACACTAAAATCCTCAAACAACACCAATAATCATCAACAATTATCAACAATCATAAAAAATTATCAACAATCATCAACCAACATAAATTCTAAGGCTACTCATCCAATTCCAACCATAATTACTAACATCAAACTACATTACATGCATAATAATCGTCACTTAACGTTGGGTACCATCAATTAAATCATTTAAAACACGTATTGATATCGAGTAACCCTTCACCGTTACCTTTGTGCGTCTTCAATCGTCTTCTAAATCTTCCTCCACGAGGTAATAATCCTTGTCGGGGTCTTGAAGGTCTCCACCTACCGAAGGACACCAAAAGATGAATACAATTCACCTTTGAGAAAGACGGAAAAATTTAAAATGAGAAAGACGGTAATTTTATTACCACACAAGGTACAGGACGATAAGAGGGGAAGATTATGATAAAAATCAAGAGATTTGGGTGAGGAACGGATGAGTTGTGTGAAGCTTAAGGTTGATCCAAAATGGTGGTTAGGGTTTTGGTTGTTTGGTGAGGAAGAAGACGTGAGTGGAAAAATGGAGGAGTTAGGGTTAAATAAGGTGAGTGGAGAAATATGGGGAAAAAGCCCAAAATGCAAGTTAAGGCATAACCCACATGGAATTCCGAGTAGATTCCGAATACGAACTCGGATTTGCAAAATTAGACACGGGAAACTAAGTTCTAAACTAAATCTAAAATTACGCTAACTAATATCCGTATAATATTATTAAGATAAAATAGGGCACATTTGCGGGTGTTACAACCGAACCTTGGGAAAATATAATCCTTAAAGAGTTTGGAAACCACCTTTGACTCATTGGTAGGGGCGACAATAGCTTCTATCCACTTGGATACGTAATCCACCGCGACCAAAATGTATTGGTTGTCAAAAGAGGTAGGGAATGGTCCCATGAAATCCACTCTCCAAACATCAAAAAACTCAACCTTCAATATGTTGTTCAAAGGCAATTCGTCGCTTCTTCCAATGCTGCCTCTTCTTTGGCAAGGATCGCAAGAGTGGACAAATGCATAAGCATATTTGAATAAGGAGGGCCAATAGAAACCGCAATGGAGAACTCTCGCTTGAGTCCGAGAGGTGGATAAATGTCCTCCATAAGTAGTTGCATGGCAAGCGTGAAGGATTGCCCTTACTTCTTCATGGGTGACACATCTTCGGTAGATCCCATCATTACACCTTCTATAGAGAAACATATCTTCCCACACATATCTTCTTGCCTCTTACCTAAGCTTTTTTCTAGCTTGGTAATCAAAATCCCCCGGTATAAAGTTAGAGCACAAGAAATTTGCAATGTCCGCATACCAAGGGTCGGTAGCGAGCATAGCCAATAAAGTCTCATCGGGTAACCACTCACTAATGGGGACTCCATCATCCACATCTCCTCTATTATCTTGTGTTATTCTTGATAAGTGGTCCGCAACAACATTTTCGGCACCCGCCTTATCCTTGATCACCATATCAAATTCTTGTAAAAGCAATACCCAACGAATCCACCTTGTCTTGGCTTCCTTTTTCACCATGAGGTGCTTAATAGCGGTGTGGTCCGTGAAAACAATCACCTTGGAACAAAGTAGATAAGGTCAGAACTTTTGAAAGGCGTATTCCACCGCCAAAATTTCATTTTCCGTTGTGGTGTAGTTGTATTGGGCATTGTCCAAGGTCTTGCTTACATAGGCTATAACATGACACTTCTTTTCATGCCTTTGGCCTAATATCGCGCCCAAGGCAAAGTCACTTGCATCGCACATGACCTCAAAAGGTAGATTCCAATTGGGAGTTTGCACGATAGGCGCCGATAATAATGCTTGCTATAGCCTACAAAAACGTTCATGGCAAGAATCATCAAATATAAAGGGAGTGTCTTTGCCAAGAAATGAGGTGAGTGGTTTAGCGATTTTTGCAAAGTCTTTTATAAAACACCTATAAAAACCCGTCTGACCTAAGAAACTTCTCACACCCTTGACATTTGTGGGTGGGGGGAGTTTCGCAATCACCTCAACCTTAGCCTTGTCCACTTGGATCCCCTTCTTGGAAATGACATGACCAAGAACCACTCCCTCTTCTACCATAAAATGGCATTTTTCCCAATTTAACACGAGGTTGAATTGGATGCAATTTTGTAGCACTTGGGAGAGGTTTTTCAAGCAATCATCAAACGATGTGCCATGGACTCTAAAATCATTCATAAACACCTCTGTATACTTCTCAATGTAGTTAGAAAAGATAGACATCATGGCTCTTTGAAATGTTCTGGGAGCATTGCAAAGTCCAAATGGCATTCTTCGATATGCGAAGACACCATAAGGGCAAGTGAAAGTAGTTTTTGCTTGGTCATCCAAGTGAATAGGTATTTAAAGAACCCGAAATAACCGTCAAGAAAGCAAAAATACTCATGGTTTGCCAATCTCACGAGCATTTGGTCTATAAAGGGTAAGGGAAAGTGATCTTTGATTGAGGCGGAATTTAGTTTTCGATAATCAATGCACATTCTCCATCTCGTGACCGCTCGTGTAGAGATGAGTTTACCACCCTCATTTTCTACCACGGTCATACCGCCCTTTTTAGGGACGATTTGAACCAGGATGACCCATTCGCTTCCCAAGATGGACTATATGATTCCGGCGTCAAGCAATTTATCAATTTCCTTTCTCACTACTTCCCTCAACTTATCATTCAATCTTCTTTGAGGTTGGGCGGAAGATATGTTTCCATCCTCTAGTGCAATGTGATGCATACACACTTTAGGATCAATACCCACAAGATCATCAATGCTATACCCAAGTGCCCTCTTGTTAATTTTAAGGACACTTAAAAGTTTTTCTTTTAGTTCAACATTTAGGTTAGCATTAACAATTACGGGGAAAGTCTTCTCCTTATCAAGATAAACATATTCAAGGGAGCGGGGGGGTGGGGGGGTTAAAGGTTTGAGGTCTACCTTTGGAGGGTTCTTACTCTATACTTCATCCAAGAGTGGTGGTAGAGCTTCATAATCTTTATCAAGAATTTCCCCCAAACACATGTCCTTTGCATCTTGGACCACTTCTTCTAGAATGTCTACCGAATAAGCACTCTCAAACATAGGCTTGGATAAAACGCCCGTCATGGAAAATTCAATAACATTGCCTCCCACATTGAAGGAGACTCTTCCATTCTTTACATCAATCATGACTCCCCCAGTCTCCATGAAGGGTCTCCCAAGAATTATTGGGGTTTGTTGATCTTCCGGGATATCTAACACCACAAAATCCGCCGGTATGTAGAAATTTCCCACTTTCACGGGAACATCCTCAATAAGGCCCCAGGGATATTGTACCGATCTATCGGCAAGTTTTAATGTCATGGAGGTAGGGATCATGTCTTGAAGACCAAGCTTCTTGGCAATGGGGAGTTGAAAAACGCTAACAGTTACACCCAAGTCACATAATGTTGTCTCGATGTTCACATTGCCAACCATACATGGAATTGAAAACTTACCCAGATCTTGTAGCTTTTTGGGCATATGGTTGAGCAACACCGCACTACACTCCTCGGTTAGAGCTATAATTCCGTCCCCTCCAATACCCCTCTTCTTTGTTAAGACAACTTTGAGAAACTTTGTATAAAGAGGCATTTGTGTTACCACTTCGGTGAAATGTTGTGAAACCTCTAGCTTCTTCAACATTTCTAAAAATTTAGAGAATTTCTTCTCTTCGGTTTTAGCTCTTTCTTTATTGGGAAACGGCATAGGCGGGACATAAGCTTTGTTTGGAGGTAGGGTTTGTTTAGAGTCACCGCTCTTCATGGACTCTTTTTCTTTCCCCTTAGCATCCACATCCTCAAGTATCACCTCATCCAACACAAAATTCTCATCATCAATTGCATGATCATCAACTTTCCCTTTTTTTTGAAGTCTCACCTCTATTTGTTGGTGAAAGAGGTGGACTTTCAACTCCTCCTTTCATCACATCTCTCTTCCTCTTTGGCTCATAGTCATAGTCTTTGTACGGGTCTTCCAACTCTTTCCCACTCCTTAAGGCGACCACATGTGCTTGTTGGTGATATGGTGGTCCATTCTTAGGATGAGATCCTTGCATTAGGAGAATTTGCACTCCTTTTTTTAAGGGTGATAGGTACTTGGTTAGCCAAGTAAGAATCAAAGTTTCTTTATTGGGCTTGGACGTTTGAAATTTCGGACCTCAAAAAGTTTGAATTGTTGCTCCGCATTTGCCTCACGTTTCATTGCCCTACTTTCCATATTTTTAATCATTTGTTCAAAGAAAGAATTAGATTGATCATTGGAAGGTGGAGGTTGTTGAGAATTTTGAAATTGTTGTGAGTTTTGATTGTTGTGTTGATTTTGGTTGTTGTTGTTGTTTCTTTTATCCCTAAATTCAAGAGGGACATAAGATTGGTTGCTCTGTTGAGGAAATCTCCTAGAATCGGAACCTTGACCTTGATGTTGATGTTGATGATAATATCTAGAACGATCGGGTTTGGGAGGTGGTTGGTATTATGGGGCTTGATATTTAGGATCCAACGGTTGGCCCTCATAAGAAAGTTTGGGGTCTTGATTCGGAAAGGCCCTGTAGAAGGTCTTTTGTCTTTGATAAGAATACATGGGTTGGTTTCCTTGCAAGGCATAGCATTCTTGTTGAAATTGATCATCCGTAGGAAAGAAGGGCATATATCATATGTGTGTCCAACACCACCACAAGTATCACATATGGGTTGTTGATAGTAAGTTCTTGGCGGCGACCTCGGTTGCTCAACATAGTAGACTCTATCACTTCTTGGTCTCTCTCATTGGACTTGATGAATATGTCCATTTCCCATTTCTAGCCCCAAGTTGTCAAACTTCTTTGATAACTCATCTAGCTTGAGTTTTGTCTCCATCTCTAGTCTACTCGGTGCTTCACCTTTACCTTCACTTCCCCTTGAACCATAGCTACTCTCCATCTCGGAAATATTTTGAATCATTTCCGTGATCGCGGCATTGTTCATCGTCAAAATTACCGTCGGATACCGCTACTATCATGTCTCTAAACCTTTGCTCGAGTTTTAGAAATAAGGTTTGGGTGGTCATCCACTTGGGGATACCATGGTGTGGGCAAGAGGTGAGTATATCTCTAAATCGGTCCCAAACTTCACTCAATGTCTCAAAATTTTTCTGCTTGAAGGTTTGAATTACATGTCTTATCCTCGCGGTGTTTGAAGGAGGGTAGAATTTATTGATGAAAGCCTTTGAAAGGCTACCCCATGTGGTGAAAGTACCGGTTCATGAGAATTCAACCATTTCTTAGCATTGTCTTTCAAGGAAAAGGGAAATAGCGTAAGAAGAATTTGATCTTCGGTGATTCCATTTTGTTTGATTGTTCCCACCTTTTCCTTAAAGCCTACCAAATGCTCATTGGCATCCTCATTCTTCAGCCCATGGAAAATGTCTTGTTGAACGAATGAGATGACATGATGTCGAAGTTCAAAAGTGTTAGGAGCAATGGCCCCATAATTAATGGTCGAACAAGACCGGTTGGGGTCTGGCCTATTGTAATAGCCCATGGGTTGATCCGCCATTTCTTGGTTAAAAGGATTGTTTCTTGGAAAAATTGGGGAATTAGGTGAAATTGGAGGATTTGGTGTTGTAGGTGAATGGGTGTTGTTTTTTTCTTGTGGGGAAGTGGGTGAGTTTATGGGTGATGTAATTAGGGGGTTATATGTAGGTATGATGAGGGATGATAAGGTGGAAGTAGAGGATTGGGAAATGGATGAATCTATTATGGATGTTGAATATTTGTGGAAGTAACAATGAGAGATCTTCTTAAAGAAGCAAGTGCTTGTGTTCTTCTTGCCCGGAAAGTCTTCTTAATCTCTCGATCAAGCGGGAAAAGAGGTCCGATATAGCACCTACTCATGCACTCAAGAAAGATCAAATAGTCCTAATGCAAATAGATGCACTAGGACAAAAAGGAAAAACAAACAAATAAAAGTGAACTAAGCCTAAAATCAATTAAACTATCTTATCCAATATTGTCGTTCCCGGCAACGGCACCAAAAACTTGATGTGTTATTTTATTTATCTTGCATGTGTACGAAGATATCGTCGGTATTGCAAGGGTTGTATCCCAAGGGACGGTAATTATGGGTCAAAGGACGAACAAGGAAATAAAGAAAAGATTAAGAACATAGATTAGAAGAGACTAAGGTGAATGAGTTCATTAATGTAAGTATATGTCAATTATGGTGGGGGTTAAGACTTGTGTAATAGTGAGTCTAATCATATCTCCACCTCTCGGTGCAAGACGGTAAATAGGCAAGCCTCCACCTCTCGGTGTGAGACGGACACTAGCCTAAGGTTCAATTGGGTTCTCGCCCTAACCTCCCCCTAAACATCTAAAATACACATAAATACAATACAAGTCTAAGCTCTCACTCAAACTAGTAATTAAACATGGAAATGACTCAAACTACTCATTCAAGCATTTCATCAAATAACTTGTGTGCACAAAACAAGTAGACCACCCAAAGACTTAATCTTTATGCCCAATTACCATAATCGACCCATAAACCTACACTAAATCCCCCATATACCCTAGCAATACACTACTCACACATACTACAAAGACTAGGTACTAAAGATTAGGATTTTAACATGATAAAAACAAAGGAAAACATATTCAGGATGATGACTAGTAGAATGTGTAACAACCCGAAAAGTACCCAATTTTTCTAGTAAAAATATTTACTAACACTTTTCAGTAGACTTAAGTTTTTAAAATAGAATTTATTGTTTCGAGTCGTATTTTGAAATTCCGCGTTCGTATTTGGAATTTCTGAGGGATTTCATGAAAAGACCGTTTTTAGTCATCTTTGACTTTTCTTGACAAAAGTCGTCTTTGACTTTTCCTTGACTTTTTAAAGTCGTCATGGACTTTTTCTTGACTTTTAAGTCGTCATAAACTTTTCTTGACTTTTAAGTCATCTTCGACTTTTCTCGACTTTTCAGTCAACTTTGACTTCCGTTGACTTTTTCCCGACTCGCCTCATAAGTTTGAGGACCGAAATTTTATTTAAAAAAAAAATAATATTTTTGATTATTTTTATTTAGATTTATTAAGATTTATCATAATTTAATATAATTATTTAGAATTTATTCGGAATTAAAGAATAACTTTTACGGTTTTAACCCAAACGTCATTTAACTATTCCCGGGTCAACTTAAGTCCCGAAACCCGACTTTGACATGAGTCATACGCCACATGTCACTTTTTTTCCACTCATATTAGATCTTTTAATTAATATGATTAAACTAATAAAAATATCTAAGATATTTGTAACTTTATCGGTCTGTCAACTTAAACTCCGCAAATCACGTAAAAACAGACCCGATTCCTCTCCATTTCACACGTCTCTTTTTCCCCTCTTAAGCCTTGATATTTTCTTTCTTTTCATTACTCACCAACAACTTTTCATTTAACAATCAATCAAATTAAGATCGAATTAATCGTTCTTCATCGTTCTTCATTCGTTCTTCGTCGTTCTTCATTTGTTCTTCGTCGTTCTTGAGCAAAATCATCATAAAACCTTCATTTCTTAATTAAATCCGTCCTAACTTATATTTCTAGAATCTCATCTTCGCTCTCCATCTTCAAGTACGGTTTAATTTCAAATCCGACAAAATCGTTTTCAACATTTAATTATGGAAAATCAAGTTTAAATTCTAATAATGTTTTTCTTGTCATTTCTTATAGGGGAAGATTTTGAAGACGAGTTTGGAGACTCGTATATTTTGGGTGAAGAGTAGTAGACGGGTTTTTCGGTTTATACTTCTTATTTGGTGCTAATTGACTTGTCTAGCTAAGGTAACGATTCCGAGTTACTCGACGGATATATGTTACATAGCTTTTGTTTTCTTTAGTTTTTGGTTCATCTTTGTTTTAGTTCATGTTTTTATGATTTATGGATTTTTAGTAGTAATATGATAAGTAGGATGATTTTTATGTTGTATGGAGTTTTTATGTTGTTTTGTGTTCTTGATGAATTTTGATGATTTTCCATAAGTTATGATTTTTATGTTGTGTAGGAAATTTATAATATG
The DNA here is from genome assembly GCA_022085475.1 of Heliosperma pusillum. Classification (NCBI taxonomy): domain Eukaryota; kingdom Viridiplantae; phylum Streptophyta; class Magnoliopsida; order Caryophyllales; family Caryophyllaceae; genus Heliosperma; species Heliosperma pusillum. Next base: position 11,122 of record JAIUZE010067448.1, read on the forward strand.
TTTAGTGTTCTTTATGAATTTTGATGATTTTCATAAGTTATGATTTTTATGTTGTGTAGGAAATTTATAATATGTTTAGTGTTCTTTATGAATTTTGATGATTTTTCATAAGTTATGATTTTTATGTTGTGTAGGAAATTTTTAATATGCTTAGTGTTCTTGAGGAATTTGGATGAATTAATTTTAATCATGATTTTGTATGATGGTTGTTAAAATGGATGATTGTTAATTAAAAACATGTTGGGAAAATTTGGTGTTGGTTGTGGTTTGAACCGTGTAGGGGGCGGTTTAGGGGGCTGTGAACCGGACCAAACCAGCCGGTCCAGGCCGGTTCAGACCGGTCTGGGTTGGTCCATGGTGGGTCCGGGTTTTGGTCTTTGGGTTGTGTCGATGTTTGATTGTTATGTGGTTGTTTTGACGGGTTTTAATTATGTTAAGCATGCGGGAAATAATTAAGAAACGGTTTTTTGTAAAAAGTGTAAAATCTGCCAAAACAGCCCATTTAGGCCCGTGGGCCCATTAAGGCCCATGTGGGGTCCGGCCCAACTCAGCCCGTGGGTCCCACTTTGGGACTTGTGACGGTTTTTGAGTTATCGTCATTTTTATCGTGTTTTGTAATATTTAGCAAGTGGGAAATATTAATAAGTAAAATAGTTAATTAAAAAGGTTTTTCATAAAATTATTATTTCTCACATGTTAGAAATTATAAGACGAGATCGTAGTTTATTTTGATATCCTTTAAGTCAAGCGGGGGTTTACGTAAGATTTAATAATTCACATGTTAGAAGATTTATTAAAATAACATGTAATGAATATGTTGATTTTATGTCTATGTGATAAAGACTCTGTTTCTAGCCGGTTTGATCCAACGGGTTTGGTCAAACTAAGATCTAGTCAGCCCCGATTTGACTGATGACCAGTCGCGGGACTCGGGTCGGGGGTTTGTCTTCAAGTGAGGTTGTATTTAATTATGAATTAGCCTTAGTAGATATGAGGCGATATGATATTTGATTATTATTGATATGCAAATAGTCACATGATAGGATGTGTTCCCGTGACTGTTTGTTTATATGGTTGGTGTCGTGTTGACTAAGTACCCATAGAGAATTATGGATATATGGCGTCTTGACCATTCTAATTCTAAATGAGTATCTTGGACCATGACATTGATAGGCCCGTACTATCTTTAACGAGTATATAGTTCATGGTTAATAGCTTTTGTGTCACGGCCTGGGGGGCTTATCTCCAAGTCGGGGCATGGCATCCTAAGAGTTCCGCTTTGTGAAGGGAGCCAGCTTAAGTACTAGCCATCTCTGCTTAGGGGGTCGCCTAGTAGAGTTTATCATAGACGGTTA
>JAIUZE010067449.1:0-10655 GCA_022085475.1 Heliosperma pusillum
TGGATTCGGCAATTTTTGGAAGGACTAACATTAGTCCCTACTGCCAAAGATCCTATCACAATTTATTGTGATAACAGTGGGGCTATTTTTCAGGCAAAAGAGCCCAAGTCTAGTAACAAGTCTAGACATGTACTTAGGAAATATCATGTAATTAGAGATTACGTGGACAGAAAGGAAATTGACATTTGTAAGGTTGGGACAGATGACAACATTGCTGATCCTTTAACCAAGCCTTTATCAAAGGCTAAGCATGATGGGCATGTCGTCACAATGGGATTGAGACGTGTGCCAGAATTCCTTTAGATTATGTAATATGTAATAATTGAATGTTGTATTAATTATTTCATATATGATAATGGCATTTATTGTTCGAGTTTTATTTTAAACTCTTTTATTAGTTTTGACTAAATTAATACTTTGTTATCCGAATAGATTGTTGGACCCTATTCAGTGAATAGGACGAACTAGTATTTTGCCCTAGTCCTCAATGAGTGTGACGGCTCGAAATGACTAGATTGTAAGTCGATCGATGGTTGGTTCAGCACCATGGGGTCATGGAGATGACTGGTCGTTTACATAGACAGACTGTATGACACTCTGTCGGACAGTGACATTGTAGAGACCCTTAAATCAATTATTTGATGCCTGGTCGTGGCAGGGTCTTCTATCTTATTCCTATAATTCGATTCTTTTGACTGGCGACCGTCTATCTGAGTCGGTGCAGTTTCCGATTGGTTTTGGTTGATGTTCTAGGTGGTGCCGTAAAAGGAGGCCGATGGACTTCTTCTGGATCATGGTGATCTGCATCATACAGAGTAGATGGATCAACAGGAATTGTCCACCCACGTTGGTTAAAAACATCTTTAGGCCACTCGAGGAGAAGTTACTGTAAATGCGTGGCCACGCTCGAAAGAGATCTCATGGTAATTTTCCGTCCAGACATTACTTCTCCCCTAATCGATAAAACCACTCTAGATATTGTCATTGCAAGTGCACCCTGAAAGACACACTTGCGTTGAGTGGGAGATGTGATAAAGAGACAAGACAATTGGTGACGCACACTTGTGTCGACAAGTGGGAGATGTTGGAGTGTGTCCTCCACAATAGTGCGCCCACATGATAATCTTATAAAGAATAGTATTGGGGATATCTATGACTATATATTTGAATTATCAGTTGATTACGTAACTCAGATAAACGGTGGCTGACTAGAGTTTGACGTTATTGTCGTTTGACGGCGGTGATCAACTGATCCCTTTCAGTCACACCTAAAGGATAAAATCCAAATAGTAACTCATTATTTGTATACGATACAGTTAATTAGTACATTACATATATTCGATATGTACGAGAGTTATTTATTAGAAATTGAGTTAAGAACTCAAATTCGATTAAACTTATTTTTCAATTATGCGATAATTGACTAATAACTTTATATCTTATTTTAATACGATTAAATAAGATTTAACTTAGTAATTAATCGTTACATTACTAAATTAGTTGAGGTTTTGAGATAGAGGTAATTAGTTAATTATATTTACAAAGAGTTGTAAAATAAATTAACTAAGCATTGTGGGACCCATTATATATTGATATAATGGTAAAATATTACTTAAAATGTTAAGTACATATTATTTATTTAATTGAGTCATATAATTGTTATAGGATCAAATTAACACTTAATTATACAAGATAATTAACCATATGATCAATAAGTATTTGTGAGACAAATATCAAAAATCAATATGGATCAAACTAGGCCATAATGGCCGGTTATATTGTAGTTACATGGTGATGATTGTTGTTCTTGTTTACACTCTTTAGTTACTAATTGAAAGTGACATAACAAGTTGAAATAATCATCACTTATACTACAACACTCCACTCTAATGCATGTGATCAAATTGAACAAAATAATAGTCCAATTTTGGACAATGTGGTCCGGCCAAATGGCCTTTATAATGAACAATTGTTGTTCATTTTACTAGTACTTCATTTTGTGCAATTTGTTTACTTCTCTCTAAAATTCTTCCTCTCACTAAAAACTCTCATATACTAATATTTCTTAAGTATTACTAGTGTAGTAATATAGTCTAATATTAGTAGTATAATATCTATCTTATTATCTAGTTAATAATAAGGGTAGATTATTTGGGTTCATCTTGGTGGCAACTTAGATGAGTTCTTCTACTTTGGAGATTCTTTCTTGTTCATCCATATTCATTAGCTCAAGAACATAACAGAAGGTGTTCTTGTTTGCCCATAATTAGTTCTTATCAAGTGAGGAAATATCTTCTTTATATAATTCCTTTATATTTGCATGCATGTTACATAATCATTAAATACTAAATTAAGCAAGTAATTAGCACTAATTAGAAGTAGTCTAATTAAGTCTTATAGACTTTTCAAATAGTGGTGCCATCTTTCCAAGCTAAGGAGCCTAATCCAGCACCAGTCCAGGGCATGTACACGTAAGGCCACATGATCCGAGATTACGTGGATCAAAGGAGAAGTGTAGACACGATTGTCTACGATGATACAGTCGTCATATCCTCTCACTAAACCATTGAGATATGAAAGATAAAGGGCACTTTATTTCCATGGAATCAAACGTGTTCCTGAGTTGTATTAGTTGTTTTATATGGATTAGACACTTGTATCTTTTTCATAAAACCATCTATGAAATCATCGTTTTGTTTTATATTTTGTTTTTCATGTGGGTTGTACTGACAACATTGAACACCACAAAGTGAACTGAATTACATTATATTTTGTTTTGGGCCGTAATCGCCTACATGAGCTGATAACTCTGGCAATTATTTTGTGACGTCGATTGATGGTGGGTTCAACAAGCCATAAGTCAAACTGTTGACTGATCGATCACATACCGCGTTATAAATGAATTCCTCGCAGGACATTTTGGTTACAACTTTATGGAGTCCTAAATGTTTCAGAACATTAGGTGCCAGGTCATGGATAGGACGTCCATAGTGTTCCTAGAGTCGATTCTTTTGACTATCGACTGTCTCTTGAGATTAAGGCAGTTTTTGGGTGACTTTGGTTTCTTTCTCATGGTCGACCATAACAGGAGGCTAAGTAGATTTTTACTGGGTCATTTCATACTGCGCTTGTATCTGCAAGATTCGAGTTGAAGAAAATATCCAACCTTTATCAGGTTATGTTATTTCTCATGGCCACTCGAGGAGCTGTAACTGAAATGCATGGCCATGCTCGAATAAAGATTCCTTTATCAGTTAAGTTACTCTCTAGTCGGGGAAACCACTCTTGATACTGATCACTTGTAAACTACGACCTTTGTGAATACGGACTTTGCAAATTGGTTTACATTGAGTGGGAGAAATTTCTTATGGATATGAGAATCGGTTATCGCACATACACTTGTACGGACAAGTGGGAGATTGTTGGAGCTAGTGTCCTCCACAGTTAGTGCAATAACATAAATAAATCTCTATAGGTTCACAGGGTATACTTTGTATTATAATCAGTTGATTAACGTTTATCGATAACGGTTGGCTTGCTAGATAAGTTTGACGTTATTATCATACAGATGGCGGTGATCAACTGGTCCCTAAAAGTTACACCTAAAGGATGTGTTTGAGAGATGTGATTATTTGAGAAAATAATCATATTGATGCCTTATTAAATGACTAAAAGGTTAGTCGATGTTTTTGACTAAAAGGTTAGTCAATGTGATGATGACAGATTATTTAATAACGATTAAATAAAGTTAGCTGAGACGAATTAACTGTAATTCGTAAATTGAATATAAAATGTTATATTTAATTGTTGTATATAATGTAAGCTAATTAAACATAAACCGTTATAACTAATTGGCAATTTATAAATATACGGATATTTATAACTAATGATGTATTATAGTGATGTCGGTCCATGACAAATGACGATTATAATATATTACATTATATTGGAAGCTAAAATAACCGAAACAAAAGTGTCCAGATACACTCTGTTTTTCGGTCAATGGGTGGTTATATTGAGGAGAAAAAAATCTCCCCATAAAACCCTAATGGTGCCGTGAGAAAGCAAGGGTAAGAGGAAAAATTCGGATTTTGATTTCTAACCCTAATTCATTCTCCCTTGTGCCTCCATCTTTGACATCTCACAAAAAGAAAAGAAAACAGTATTCTTTTCTAACTTTTTCTAGCAAAACCTAAGGCATATCTTGATCAATCTTGGGTGCAACTAGTAGGAGATATCATACTTTTGATATTGCTCTTAGGCTATTAAAGTAAGGACTAAAGGTTATTTCTAATCTCTCGCTTATTATGCATTTTCGTTTATGACTATTAATCATATAATCATAATTTCATTATAATCCTGAATGATTTAAAGGGAAGTATACGGATATTTTCCCACAGATTGTACTTCATATGCTCTTATCATTATATATTGAATTGCCTATCTATTCTTATCGTATTTCAAATGTATATCTATATATGCATGCTTCTACTTTTGTATTTCCGTTTATGTACGTTTAATGTGATATGGCTGGGAGAACCCAGAGTTACTCCCCACTGATTGTGGCCTTCATGTTTTTCATGGATGAACAGGTTGCTTGATTGGATGGCATTTTGCTTGGTATTTTGGGTTCGGGTGTGAGCTAGCGGGCGTTGTCCCTGGATGAAACACCTCTAGACGTTATTTAACTAGTTTGCTAAGCACTTTGACATTGATAACATTTTGAGAGACTTCGTCTCTTGTAATATTTTATATTTGGTTTGTAATTATTGACATTCCTCGTATTTCTATCTTGCATGTAAAAAGTTTTAAAAACACCGTATTTTCCGCTTTATTATTCACATGCTTGTTATGTTTTATTTCCACATTCGCGAGGGTTGCCACAGTTGGTATCAGAGCTTTATCGCTCCCGATGCACATAGTGAACCCTAAACTTAAACTACTTGACCTTGAAATAATAAATGAGAGATGGGTAGAAGTTAAGGGCTTTACTTGGTAGTCTATTTGTTTATTCTAATTGATAGGAGTAACTTAATTTGTTTTTGCTTCTTATGAAGATGGTTAGACCTCGAGTAGTAGAGAATGTTATGCTGGAAGCTCTTACGCAAGTGTTGAAAAATCAACAAGATGCGGCTTTAGCTCAAGCCAACCAAGTTCCCCCTCGTAGAGAAGATAACCACCAAGGACGCTACGCTTGGGTGGCAGGTAAAATAGCTAGGAGTAAGATTATACCTTACGGTGGAGAGCCGGACCCTACCGAGCTATCGGAATGGTTCCGAGAGATGGAGATGCAATTTGATCTATACCAGGTCCGTGAAGAGGACAAGGTGAGGATCGCAAAGCACTTCCTTGTAAGGGAAGAAGATAATTAGTGGGCTATTACTAGTGCCACCGCTACTCTTGAAGATGATTTCAATTGGGCTTGTTTCAAAGCTCTAGTGGAAGGTCGATTCTATCCTAAGGAGCTCAAGCAACAAAGGCTCAAGGAATTTATTGACTTTAAGCAAGGTAACTTGTCGGCACAAGACTTCACTACGGAGTTCAACAAGATTGCTCACTTTGCTCCGAGGCTTATCAAAGATGACGAGGACCGAGCTTTCTACTACCGCAACAAGCTTAGTGCTTTACTTCAAAGTAAAGTGAGGAGGAATACTACTTCCTTTGGGGATTTATATGATTATGCTTTATGGGCCGAGAATTCCATGAAGGCTATTAGGGATGAAGCTATGATGAATAATCCCTCTCCTTCTTTCACTCCTAGGCCAAATGTCTATGGGAAGAGACCGTTTACTCCTTCTTCCTTCAACTCTTATGCTAACAAGAGGAGATTCAATCCTCCTTCAAATGCAAATGCAAGATCTCCCGCTCCTTTCATTCCCCGAGCTACTTCTAACGTGGCTCATAGGCCATATGCTCCTCCTCAAGCTCAAGGTCGCTTTTGCAACCGTTGTAGACTTCTATATCACCCCGGTGTGACTTGTTCCAACCGACCTTATATTTGCTTCTTTTGCCAAAAGGGTGGTCACTGTTATGAGGATTGCCCCGACCGTAAGTTGCCCCCTCCAATTGCTAAACCTAAGGGTTCTATCTTTTTTATGAGCCGTGCCGAAGCCGATGCTCATCCGGAGATAATTACGGGTATGTTCTCAATCTTAGAGCAACCGTGTCTTATTCTATTTGATACCGGTGCTTCTATGTCCTTTGTGTCTTCGACTTATGCTACTTCCTCCGTTCCATAGAATAGTTTACGTATTCCATTTTAGGCCGTTCCACTTAGTTCTTTACGTTTCTTTTTATGGACATCAATAATAATGTTAAATTACCATACTATCCTTGTTAATAGGCCCCTCACAAAAGACTCATCTCTTTTATAAGAGGGCAATTTGGTAAACTAACATTTGTAAAAGTAGGTACCCCACTTGTTTACACCCATTCTTAATATTTGTGCAAAATGCAAACGTAAACTATTCTATGGAACGAAGGAAGTAATAAATTATCTATCGAGCCTACATCTAGTGAGGATACTCCCATATCCTTACCATCCGGAGATATTATCTCTTGTTCTACTCTTTATCTTAATGTTCCAATATCTATTGCGGGTTCTATCTTTCCCGCTAATCTCCTTAAGTTCCCTCTAGGAGAGTTCGATATAATCCTAGGTATTGATTGGTTAGCATTGTACCATGCTAGGTTCGAGTGTCGAGATCAAAAGATCTATTTAAAGAGTCCTTTAGGAGTTAGAATAACCTATAAGGGATCTCATCCCCGAAAAGGTGTGTCTTTGATTTCCGCATTGAAATTGGTAAGTATGGTAAGAAAGGGTCACCAAGCATACTTGTGTGTTGTGACTTCTACTACTACCTCTTTGCCAAATATTGAAGATGTGCCTATAGTTCGTGAATTTGTTGATGTATTCCCCGTTGATTTGCCCGGGATTCCTCCCGAGCGTGATGTTGAGTTTTCCATTGATCTTGTTCCCGGTTCTGGACCCATAGCCAAAGCTCCTTACCGTATGGCTCCAACCGAATTGAAAGAGTTAAGGAAGCAGCTTGATGATATGATTGAGAAAGGTTTCATTCGACCAAGTGCCTCGCCTTGGGGTGCTCCCGTTCTCTTTGTGAAGAAGAAAGATGGTTGTATGAGGCTTTGTATTGATTACCGTGAGTTGAATCGGATTACAATCAAGAATAGGTATCCTTTGCCGAGGATTGAAGATTTGTTTGATCAACTAAAGGGTGCTTCTACTTTTTCCAAGATTGATTTGAGATCCGGTTATCACCAAATTCCCGTTCGTGATGTTGATATTCCGAAGACCGCTTTTAGTACAAGGTATGGTCATTATGAGTTCAAGGTGATGCCATTTGGATTGACTAATGCTCCCGCTATTTTTATGGATCAAATGAACCGCACATTTAGTGAGTACCTTGACAAGTGTGTAGTGGTGTTCATTGACGATATCCTTATTTTCTCCAAGTCCAAAAAAGAACATGCTATTCATCTAAGGACTATTTTGGGTGTTCTTCGTCATTAGAAGTGGTTTGCTAAATTCTCCAAGTGTGAATTTTGGTTACCTAAGGTGTCCTTTCTTGGGCATGTGATTTCTAAAGAAGGTGTAATGGTGGATCCTTCGAATATTGAAGCTGTTGTTGATTGGAAGAGTCCGACCGATATTAGAGAAATTCGAAATTTTCTTGGTTTAGCTGGTTATTACCGTAGATTTGTCAAGGATTTCTCCAAGCTTGCTAGACCAATGACTCTATTATTGAAGAAGAGACTTGGGAAACGGAAGCTTCAATGCGTGTTAAATATCCGAGTCTATTCGATTAAGGTATCTTCCTTTCGCTCAAGTTTCGAGGGCGAAACTTTTTAAAAGGTGGGGTGATTGTAACACCCGCAAATGTACCCTATTTTTAATAGTAAAAATATTTTTACGGATACTTTTCAGCGAAATTTAGTTTTAGTTTAGAATTAAATTTCCCGTGTCGAATTTAGAATTTCCGAGTTCGTATTTGGATTTTACGCGAGATTTCAAGTAAATCACGTCTTAAGACGTTATCGACTTTTTCCTTGACCTTTTCCACTTACTCCTCATATACTCACCCTAACCCTAACTTCCTCACAACTCAACATCTTCATCTTCCTCACCAAGAAACCCCAAAAACCCTAACCTCCATATTATTTCCAAGCTTAAAATCGTCTCAACTCTTTCATTTCTTGCTCAAATTGACCTAGGTTCGTCTCATTCTTCCCCTCTCATCGTCCTTTATACGTATTGGTAATAAAATTACCGTCTTTCTCGCTTTTCAAATTATCCGTCTTTCTCATGGTGAATTATATTCATCTTTTATTATCTAATTGTAGGTGGTGACCTCCAAGACCCCGACAAAGACTACTTCTTGATAGAAGAGGACAGTGACGTGGATTGAAGACGCAAAAAGGTAACGGTGAAGGGTTACTGGATATCATTTACGTGTTTTACGTGTTTTCTATGTTAGTAATTGTAATTAGAATAGGATTAGTAATCATAAGAATTGTATTATTGATGATGGATGTTGTTAGTTGAGTATTGATATGAGAATTGATGATTTATGATGGTAGATGATAATTGTTGAATGTTGAACCTTAGAGAAATTGGTGATTTTCGTGTGATATTGACCCCAGCCGGCCGACCGGCTGGGAAGTGGCTGTATAATGGTTGTGTTACGTGATGTTTTGAGCATGAAATACGTCTCAGCCGGCCGACCGGCAGCCGGTCAGCTGACCGGCTGAGACACCTCTGCCTTTTGCCTTGATTTTCTCGTATGCCTTTGGTCCCAGCCGGGTAGCCGGCAGCCGGTCCCCTTGACCGGCTGGGACACACTGCTCTTTCATGTTGGTTTTTCATATGACATATGGTACTAGCCGGGTGGCCGGCAGCCGGTCCACCTGACCGGCTGGCACCCTGCTGGAGTTTCTTTGTATTTCTCATTTACGTTTTCATTTATAATATTTCCGATGGTTCGTTTATCGTATAAATTTACGGAATGACTTTAAATATTAATGTTTTGAATATATGATATTTCATTCGCTTGTATCGCATGTTTTATGACGGTTTTTGATATGTCCCACTTTGAGTCGGTTTTTACACATGTTACGGTTTGAGCACTAATTTCCTATGTGCTTTGTACTCTCATTCCCTTGCCTACCTCCACGTTCGTAAGGCTGGAATGTCGGAACGGGGATGTATCCTTACTGCTTAATTGCATGTGTTAGTAGGCATATGACGACGTTGTTGGGAGGCGAACTGTAACACCCGCAAATGTACCCTATTTTTATAGTAAAAATATTTTACGGATACTTTTCAGCGAAATTTAGTTTTAGTTTAGAATTAAATTTTCCGTGTCGAATTTAGAATTTCCGAGTCCGTATTTGGATTTTACGCGAGATTTCAAGTGAATCCCGTCTTAAGGCATCTTTGACTTTTCTTGACTTTTATTCCACTTATTTCCCTCATACTCCCTCATAACCTAATTCACTCACACAACACAACTCTTTCTTCCTCACTTAGAAAACCCAAAGAAACCTAGCCTCCATTTTCGATCAAGCTCAAAATCGTCACTACTCCTTCGTTACTCGCTTAAATTCACGTAAGTTCGTCTTATTCTTCCCCTCTCATCTTCCTCTATCCGTATTGGTAATAAAATTACCGTCTTTCTCGCTTTTCAATTTATCCGTCTTTCTCAAAGGTGAATTATATTCATCTTTTATTATCTAATTGTAGGTGGAGACTAGGAAGACTTAGAAATCGTTTGAAGACGCGTAAAGGTAACGGTGAAGGGTTACTCGATATCATTTACGTGTTTTTAATGTGTTTTCTATGTTAGTAATCGTATTTAGAATAAGATTAGTAATCATAGGAATTGGGTTGTTGATGATAGTTGTTGTTAGTTGATAATTGATATGAGAATTGATGATTTATGATAATAGTTGATGATGGTTGAGTTTAGAACAAAATGGAGATGTCTTGACCCAAGTCACGGTCGTGAAACTCCTGTCACGAGCGTGAAATAGTGGCTGACCAAATACCCTTGCGTAACAGACAGTTTCACGAGAGTGAAATATAAGTCACGGTCGTGACTTGTGCAGTTTCACTGCACTGACCCCTTTTCGTAAAATGATCATATCTCCTTCGTTACTTGCTTGTTTTGGGCTAGTGACCTACCGTTGGAACCGTAAGAGGATAAGCTATCACCTCAACTTTGAATTTATGCATTTTCATGTCTAGAACTCTAGTTATGACAGTTTGAAGTGGACCCTTGTTTTAGTTAGTTTCCAAACTTGTTGTTTTGAGATAAGATTTATATTTCCTATTTATTATGCTTCTTAAACTTGGTCTAATGCTTATGTATCATGTATTGATTCATGTTTATCATAGTTAAATTTATATAATGCCCTATTATCATGCTTGGTGACGGTTTTTCATATATCCCACTTTGAGTCAGTTTTTACAAATGTTACGGTTTGAGCACTATTTTGTTATGTGCTTTGTACTCTCATTCCCTTGGCTACCTCCACATTCATAAGGCTGGAATGTCGGAACGGGGATGTATCCTACTGCTTAATTGCATGTGTTAGTGGGCATACCACGACGTTGTTGGGAGGCGAACGCTTTGCGT